>VUQR01009611.1:3386-19702 GCA_015108515.1 Hemichromis elongatus | reverse complement strand
GTTAGGTGTGGTCTTAAGGGGTTAGAGCCTTTGAAGTCGGGGGATGGGTTTGTAAAACAAAGTTAACCACCAAACATGTTTGCTTTTATTGTGTGTGTGTGTGTGGGGGGGGGGGGGGGGGGGGGGGGTTGAGAAAGAATGAGAAAACATTAGATGTGTGTGCATCTTTGAAAACCCACAAGCATCAACATACTGGCTCATTATTTCATACCCCCTGTGTATGAGTGCTTCATTTGCTTCACGTTGACAACGTCGACCAAATGCTTAACCCTAAACTTGTAGGATCCAGTTATATTTATCTCCACAAAGTTAGCAGATGCCACAAGTATAGTAAAATAAGCCCACACATATACATATAGAGCGGGGCAGCAGAGGATGTTTTGTGGTCTGCACTCTTCGTCTAAATGCTTCTGGCTCCACCTTCATTGTGGTTTACTGGTTGCTAGTAGCCCATTTTCATTTTGTTTTGTGTACCGTTGTTCTTCGTAAGTGTGACAGCATTTCGGAGAATTTTCCAGCATTTTTTTTTTCTTCTCACCACCCCACACCAACTTGCAAGTTAAGGTAGTATCCCTTCTTTTGCTGGAGCCCAGTGATTACAGGTCTCAAGCGCTATAGTTGGGGGATAAATAAAAAATTAAAAAAACAGGGTCATGGATTTAGAAAGATGTGAGCTTTCCTAATTTTCTCTTAATGCACACAAACTGTATATAAAAGATAGACAATGCCACTGTGACATCGCCCATTGGTTAGCGAGGCCCATTAATGAAGAATCCGGGATTTTTGCCATCGCTCTTGCTGTCTGCAAACAGCACGCAAACAGCGAGGGATATGATGGAAAAACAAGGGAAATATGACTCTTTACTGTCCTTCTGGACACTTATTGAATCATGCTGTATTCAATAAAATCTGAAACTAGTAATCGAAACCATAAATTTACCAGAAAACCATATAATAAGGGTACAAATCAAGTAAGCAGCAGGGTCATTTTCCACTAGACTTCTTTCTGAAACTAGAAAAGTCACTTCCTGCTGGTCATTAAAAGGAGTGCAGGTTTAGGGCTCTGCTTCACTTTCACAACCCAGAAGCTACTTTCCCCTCCTACTTAGGAATCCGAAAGAGAAAAAAAAAACCCTGCACCCATTGTGTTCATATCAAGAACAAACCCAGGCCTATTAATAAACTCGCGATATTAACAAAGCATGTCAGGTATTATTTGAGTGCTCAGTTCCCATTTAAACACATGGATATGTCCACCATTGTCTGCTCCAGGTGCTGCTACCCCTCCATCCCCTTAAATAAATCCAATCTAATTTAAAAGAGTGCACTGGCTAAGGGCAATAAACAGCTCCTCACATAAAAACTACGATGAAACACAATATCATCTCTCACAGGGGCGAACTAGCCAAAGTGACACATTTGCAGCAGGGATGGAAAGTATGTGATGACTCGATTCTGACCTTTGCATAAGTCCACCTGTTGATGAGTGCAGAGAAAGTGAGGTGGTTGCCAGTAGAATAACATGTGGAGGTGTTTTTTGGGTTTTTCTTTTTGGTATCTGTGATCAGGCCAAGTAGGATCTGAATAGACATGCTTAATGCTATAAAAAGAACCTAAATGCATGCACAGAAACACCGATATATGCATTTAACAGTCTGCTCCTTATCAGGTGTTTTCCCCCCATCAATCTCATCACAGCTGTATTACGCTGAAAGCGAGGACATGACATGAGCAGCGTGGTTTCCACCTTTCATCAGAAAAGCTTGTAGCTGTCATTTCTTCACTGAGGAGTTTCCAAGCTGTATTAGGAGGAATTAGTGCATTGAGGAAGTGTACATGACTGTTCTCTGCTTTACACTTCCTGCAGCTTCTGATTCATTTATGATTAACTGGGTCAAATGTTGGCCTGAGTTCGTCCATCTGTCTGCCTCATCTTTATGATATTCAGCATATTAGAAAAAGAAAAATCACAAGAACTCCATGTCTTTAAATCCAATTCAAAATATCCTCCCACTACTAACCTCCCTTCCTCCCCCCTACACACACAGCCTGTCCTCCTTTTTCCTTTCTCCTCTCCTCGACCCCGGCGCTGATTAGCATTCCTAGTACTTTGCCAGCAGCTTGTGAGCAGTGGGCTCGTTTCAAACATCAGCACACAGGGAAACGTTTCTGCGTTGTATTATGCAACATGTATATTTCCATTTCATAGCTTGAAAAGGGGGGAGCTTGTAGGAATCAACAACCGGGGAAGGTAGTGGTGAACTTCGGCCGAAATTTAAAGCGCACACACACACAACAAACCGAACAAACCCGCCTTTAGTATCACTTCGTTTTTTCCTTTGTTTAAAAAAAAAAACAGAAATGGTTCCTTTGACAAAGTGGTATGTTAAATTTAAATGCAAGTGTACTTAACGGGTAATTTTTTGAGGAGAAAATACTTTAGAAAATGACCCACCTTGCCGTTTTGGAAGGTATTAATGGCTGTTGCCGCGCTGTCAGTGAGTTTTACGTGAAAAACGGAGATGTTACCACCGCGGCTCAGTTTGCCGCTGGACAGCCCGTAACACTGGTTCTCCTTTAACACCGACATGCCGCCGCAAATCCCGCCCTGCCAGCCTTATTCCGGACCGCACGAATCCGACATAAATAAATAAACATTGGTCAGACAGTCCGGAGAGAGAAAGAGCTGAACGGCACCGTGTGGCTGCTCCTCCGCCGCGCGCTATTCTGGAGTAGATCGCATTACGTCATGACGGCTGAACTCAGAGCACATTTTATTGGCCCATCGACATAAATAAACCGTTACGTAGGTCTTTACGTAACCACATCTACTTTTTTTCTACTTCCCCTCTCAGTATGCTATGTCTCTACCTTTGGCATGATGAGGGTGCTTTGCACTGTGAGTGCGAGGACACAGGTGATTCCATTTCGATTCGTTTTCAGCGATTTATAAACGACTGGATGGAGATTTATCTGAGCGAATTGCTGAGATACTAGTATTATTAATTTATCCTGATTTTTTTGTACTTTTTTATATCAAGAATAAAACGCTGTGGGTGACAAGACAAAACTAATATTTTAAGCAATGATTGGTATGCACACCGAATAAACAATGCGTTTAGAAATGAGGAAGTTATGTGCATGCAACATTATTTGTGATCCAGAAGTAATAACAGTCTGGTTAGCCTGTGTCAACATTACAGACTGTAATTCTGTCTTGGGGTTTGTGCACAACCATAGAGAGGAAGTAGGTTTGCTTTAACCTCCTTTTCTTTTAAACTACATAACAATTTGACTACAATTTGATTAACTGACAACTAATCAGTCTGTTGTAAAAGTGGACTACACATTAAAGTTCCAGTATTTTAAAACACAATCTAAACACAACATTCAACTTAGATTAAACAAAAATAGGAAAATGGTCACAAGCCATTACATGATATCACTAATATATTACAACATTAAAAAATATCATGTGTTCATGACAGCCATTAACAAAAAGTGTGCTTTGCCAGTGTTGTGTGTGTAAAAGTTAATCGTAAATCTACATCCACCTGTTGTATCAGACAGACTAAGACATCTGTGACTGTTAGTGGCGACACCCAGTACAAGTGTTGAGACATGTTTAATTTCTTAACAGTTTGCGTCCAAGGAGCCAGACTTTCTTGTAATGTTAAAAAAATTGTCTTCAGCAATAGTTCGTCAGGCTTTCTGTAGGTCTTTAAAATGTCTTCAATGGACATTGGCTGCTTTTTCATTGATTTTCAGTCCAGTCCTTGTACCTGATCATTTTCAGATAAATGTTTGTATTTATTCTTGTTAGTTAGGCTGCTTAACACTGACCTATGAATCATTCAAGCTTAAAAAGGCAGCTAAGTCCAGGCACACACTGCTGTTGTGACTACACTCTTAGCAAAGAACCAATTTTACTTTATATCTTTGTTTTTAGCTGAATCACAGCTTCACTGCTCACAATTACAACTCTAACTGATGCAAATTGTTTTGGCTAATAGCATCAAGATATACTTAGGAGTACCAAAGTATTTATTATGTAAAAATGGAATAAAACTGGCAATTCTACTATACAACTTGATTTAAAATTTTTAAGTGTTAAAATATGTTACAGCTCAATAAAGATGAGGTTAAAATACTTATGATTTCACGATATTACATTCCTGTTGTCTGATTCTGTAAAGTAACTGTGATCAAGGCTTTAGAATAAATGTAGTGGAGAAATATTACAACATATGCATAAATTATTTTGTAGTAAGTATAACGTATTATATAGCATTGCATTTTACTTTCAATCAATGAACTTATGTCACTAAAAGACCAATTCTTCTGCTCAAATTTTAATGCAACATATTAAACTTTTTCTGCTTCAGTTATAAATGTGATATAGTGTATAAAGATATAAATGTGGAACCACGTGACAGTTCAACCTGTACTGAAGTATAATGCAGAGCAGCTCTGAAGGAATCTTTATTCTCAGCTTCTCCAGGTGGATTTTGTCCTTGCTGAGTCACACATGTAGACATAATTTACTCCTCTGATTCCAGCTGTGAGAGACACAGTGAAACAATGCCAGAACCAAAGCATTGTTGTTGTTGTTTTTTTAACAAGATAATGCTGTATTTTTAGGTGTTAGTCATTACAATCTTAATGATTTATTTTTGCCTATTTTAGTTAGATGTGGCGGAAACGTATCACTGGAATTTCCCTTGAATTTAGGAGGTGGCTGTCATTTCATGTCATGGTGTAACCATGAGAAAAAGGTTTTACTAGGGCAGCACTCATTCAAAATGTGCCTCTTCAGAATGGGATTACATGCTGCAGCATGAATGAGTGTTGAAGTCATTCCCAGCAGGAGGAATGGGGTGTGTCAGGTGATGCAATGACTCAACAACACTGCATTTTGGACTGCAATCCATATATATGTCAATATCTGGATGGATATTAAATGTTCAAGCTGATATTTCACATTGTTTTGCACTGCTTTTCACACACACAGGTGAAGCTTTCATTTTACATATGCACCTTTGGGAAAGTGAGCCAACTGATATTTACTATAGATAGCACCCTTTAATAGTCTAAGGAGCTGTAAGGAAAAGGCGTCTGGACTTCTTTAGGTTGCTTGAAGACGTTTCACCTCTCATCCGAGAAGCTTCTTCAGTTCTCAGAACTGAAGAAGCTTCTCGAAGACGTTTCACCTCTCATCCGAGAAGCTTCTTCAGTTCTGAGAACTGAAGAAGCTTCTCGGATGAGAGGTGAAACGTCTTCAAGCAACCTAAAGAAGTCCAGACGCCTTTTCCTTACAGCTCCTTAGACTACGATGACCTGGATGACTGAGAACCTTCACAGACACCCTTTAATAGGTTTGCATACAGTTCAAAATCAGCCTGTTGCTCTATTACATTTCTGTAGATAGAAGAGAAGATCTTTAAGGACTTTGCATGCTGAGATAACCTTTTCTAAAAGGGAGATGATTGCTGCTTTTTGAGGAACTGATGTAAAGAAAATCTTTTAGCCCTCAAAACTAAAAATAATGTAAATGCCAAAAGACACAGTGCACCTTATAAATATGTTATATGTGCTGCTTTTGCTCCGGGCTAAATCTGTTTGCTTGAGCTAATTTTGGTTTGGCCCAAATGCACAACAGCTATGTGGCGTTTGCTGAATTGTTTATCTAATATCTCTTCCTCCTTCTTTCTCTGCCACTTTGAATTCATTCAAATCAAAAGTATGTACACTAAAATGAAAGTACACACACTTTCATTCATAACATTTTATTTGTCAGGACATATGATACGATTTTACCTTCGGCAGGTCGGATAAACTACAAAACACGACATATTACACCAAGTTATTAAATATTCAACAATAATTCAGACACTTTACAGGAGCAGTATATAAAAACTAAATGTAAATATCAGCCATATGCTGCTAATCATTATCTGATCATTAGCACCTCTATTATATCCAAATTCCTTCTGATTTATAGTCTTTCCTCACAACAGATTTCCTAAGCTGCTAAAGGATTTCATACCTATATTTATACCTACGTGTATTGTATTGTATAATGTATTACTTTGAAAAATTCTGTTTCTCCGTTATTCTTTTCTTTCGCTCCAGGATTGTGTGTACATAATTTCGTTCCACCTCAAGTAAAACATGTGATGCGAATGACACATAAAGCTCCTTGAATCCTTGAAGAATATTTGCCACAGTTTGATTAATTGAATTCGTTTGTATTTCAATCAAAAGTTCAGTACTGGAAGCAGTATTGCAGTTATCGGAAAATGACAGTACATCCTCCTTCAGATTTGAGGTTTTAAATATCAGCACATCTTAAAATTTGTGACATACAACCTGGTATGAATAACAAATTACATTTTACATTAAATGTAAAATATAAAAAATATAGTACAAACTTACTACTTCTATGGGAATTAAGAGGGTAGGAGAAAAAAAAAGGAGAAGTAATTACTTTGAAAAAGCAATTGTTGCTGCCTGTCAGTCTGGGAAAGGTTATAAAGGTTTACATTTGAAAGATTATTCACAAGTAGAATATTTTCAAGATAACTGTCTATCACCCTGAGAGGGAATGTCCCGACCTGACCGAACTGACCCCGAGGTCAGATTGTGTAATTCTCAAAGAAACTGCAAGAATACCAAGAACTACGTCTTAGACTCTACAGGCCGCAGTTAGCATCTTAAATATTGAAGTTCACGACAGCACAGTTAGAAAAAAGACTGAACAAGTATTGTTTGTTTAGAAGAAGCGAAAGGCTCTTCTCTGTAAAAAGAACATGGCTTCAGTTTGAAAAGCGGTCTCCAACCAGGATCATTTACTTACTTGTTCACTGGCGCAACCATCTGTCTTTATTGAGCGTCTGAATGTGGGGTGTACTTAGTTTTTCCACACACTGTTCCACATTTTAGCTTAGGCTTTATTAAATAAATAATGTCACAGTATATTCTAATGCGTTGTTCATCTGAGGCCATATTTACCTAGTTTATCCTGATGAGGACTTTATGGGTGTACTTCTTTTTAACATGACTGTATATTAACAGTCACTCAGTACTCTAAAAGAACATAAGATTAAAATACAAACAAGAGACGTGCTTCAAAAATGTTCAGATACAAATGAGCTGCCATGAGTTTGTGTGTGAGCGCACGTTTAGTTCTCAGTGTTTCTCATCTCTCTCCCTGTCAGTGTTTGAACACAGATGGTCGCAAAGCAGATGAGAACTGTTCAAAGCTGACTCATATCAAAGGCCCTCTGGCTCTTTTGAAGTGTAGTGTTTGCAACAGGTGACATTTGGGGCTCAAAACCATTTATGACTTTGAACAGTAGCCGTGGGTTGAACCTCCCTTTGACCCAGCAGGTAAGGAGAGGACAGATCAGGACGGAGGGAGACAGAGACCAAGGGAGGACATGAAAGTTAGTAGCCTATCCCCTCATGTTCGGCTGATTGCTGCAGACCAGCGACACGAGGATGCTTCATGCACAAAACAGAGCTAGTAAAGAAGCGGGATAAAATTCAGAGTAAGCTTTTTTTGCACCACATCTGGATAACCCGAAGATGACTGCTGTCTTTGTGTTTTTTTGAAGAAGACAGACTGAACAGAAAAATTAAGGTAAGAATGATGTTTACTGTAGGCACTCTGTGGATGCTCTGTTCATCCATTAAAATCTGCACCGATATTAGAAGAAAATTTCAAAAAAAATTTCAAAATGACGCGAAGAATTTTTTATATGAGTATATAAGTATTTCTTTTGCATCCAAAACTCTGATGTAGAATTTCTGCACATCTGAATGAGCGACAGAGATACTAAATAGCCAAAAGCATTCACTCGTCTACCTTCACGCACATATGACATCCCATTCTTAATCCAAGGATTTAGTATGAAGTTGGCCAACCCTTTGCAGCTATAGCAGCTTCAACTCTTCTGGGAAGGCTTTCCACAAGGTTGAGGAGTGTTTATGTTCTTCCAGAAGCACATTTGTGAGGTCAGACACTGATTTAGGATGAGAAGGCCTGGGTTGCAGTGACCTTGATTTGTGCAAAGGTGGACAGTCATGTTGGAACAGGAACTAAAAAATTCCCACAAATCTGGGAGCATGAAATGGTCCAAAATGTCCTTGTATAAAGCATTAATAGTTCCTCTCACTGGAACAGTTCTCCGCTGCTCTACAGTCGAGTGGCGGCGTGCTTTGCACCACTCCATCTGGCTGCTCAGCCATGGAAACCCGTTCCAGGACATTGTCTTTGCACTCTTTTTGAACTAATCAGGTGAGCACATGAAGTTTGCAGGTCTGTAGTGATTCACTCTGCAGAAAGTTGGGGACTTAATTTTAAACACCTGTGGCTATGGAAGTTATTGGAACATCTGAATTCAATTATTTAGATGTGTGAGTGAATACTTTTGGCAATAAGGTGTATGTGCAAGGTTTTTATTTGTCTTAATAATCCTATTAGAGCTCCGATTACAGGATTGAGGCATTTCTGCGTCTATATATGATATGATATTATTAGTATCTGAATGATAAATGACTGAATGCCCTACAGCGGTGATGTTGGACCCTCTGTCAGACTGTAGCCCGCTCATCAGTGCAGCATCCTCTGGGAAGCTCCGTCTGGTCCGTCTGCTGGTAGAAGGTGGAGCAGAGGTAAATGGGTGCAACCCTAAAGGAGAGACAGCTTTGTTGGCTGCTTGCAAGGCCCTGAGAGGAGAGCCTGCTGGGCCTGAGACAATTAAGCTCCTCACATACCTCCTCCAGAACAAGGTCAGTCTGCAGTAACAAATAGTCACCATTATAAACAGGCACTTAAATGTAAACATGTGCATACAAAGTCCACAGTTTATTGACTTAGGTGTATTTTTAATGCATAAAAAACTGTACTTGGTCTAAGAGAGGAGAAGTTTTAATGCATAGTGAACAGGCTTGTGATGTATCCAGCTCTGCTTGTGTACCCCATCCAACTAAAAGGGTGCTCCCGAATATGTTGGCACAAGAGAACAGAATATAACACACTGTGAGTCACAGTTGAGAGCCACAACACAAAAGCAACAGTGCCAGATCACTTCTAATTAAGAACGCATTAGCCAAATTGCACATAGTTCTGCTAAATCTGGTTTCTATAAAATATACACTTGAGGTTTCTGAGTGACTCCTAACACCTGATCATTTTCCTTGTGGGATTATAATTTATCACTGAATTAATCACTCAGTTGGATCTTTTGCACGAACCAGGCAGATCCTAATGCACAAGACCGGGCGGGCCGTACCGCATTGATGTACGCCTGTATGGAGCGTGCGGGAGCTCGGGTCGCAGCCACGCTCCTTGCTGCAGGAGCCGACCCAAGCATGGAGGACCACTCTGGAGCCTCAGCTTTGGTCTACGCCATCAACGCGCAGCATCAACCTACTCTGAAGGTTAGTAAGGAACAAAGAAAAGAAAGGAAAAAAGTGTGAATCAATACATTTAAAGAATGAAGGAGATTATAATATTATTGTTTAAAGCTGTATAGAAATATTATGAGGTTTAGCATTGTTTATATGTTAGGGTTTTAACCCTATATCATCCTAAAACTGAGTTCATTTCAATGAATTGATATAATTTGGTTTATTTTAAATGAATATCATTAAAACTGCCAAGATGTAATAGATCTCCAAAAGAAGGAGACTTCAAAACCTCCAGAAGACGTGTAAAAGTACTTTACCAGCATTCTTGTACCTCAGGTTTTGATGGATGCCTGCCAGGCCAGAGGTCGTGACATCATCATCATTACCACAGAGGTGGGTGTGCATGGAGGTCCTGTGACAAGACGCTATCTGAATGTTCTCCCATCCCCAAACACCTCACCGGTGTCTTGCATGTCCCCATCTGACATCGTCCTGAAGACCGGCTCGCCAAACTCGCCCGAGACCGAAAACATCTTCAACTTTAGAGCAACAAGTAAGTAATGAGCTTTGTTTTAAGGAAAATGCCTTGGTTTAATTGAGTTATGGTGTATCCTACACCAGCAGGCAACTTGCAAAGGATGTATAACCAACAGATGGCTTTATGTGTGCACTCATCACGGGCATGAATCTCATGGTAATTTGGGGCTTTTAAGGATTTCTTTGAACTCTTCTTTTTTCCAGGGCGAAATATGAATTTATTTTGATTTTCTTTCATCAAGAAGTTATTCAGACAAACCTGAATAACTTGTACTTACATACAACTGCTTGAAATGATGACATTGGAATATCCAATGGTTTAGAAATGGCTCAGAGAGACATTACCAGTTTAGTTGAATCTTCAGTTCTTCACTTAGCTCTTCAATGACTTCCTTCCTTGTATACTTTTGACATTGTGTGGATTACAAAAAAATCTTGTTTTTTAAAGTCAATAAAGATGTCTGCTGTATAATCATTCCACCCTGGAAAAGCAGAATTCAAAGGAAATCATTAAAAGCCAAAAATGATCACGACAGTCATGCCCATGATGACTGCGTGTAAACTTCTGACCACAACTGTATTTCAAGTCACTGACACCACTGTTGGTTAAAATTTCAACAAAGCTGCATTTTAGACCACACCAGACCAGCCAGAACTGCCACTGCAGCCCTCACAGCATTTTCCATCTAAACAGAAACATTTCATCACAGGATGAGTTAAGATTTTCAGAGACCCTTCTCTTTAAAGGATAAGTGAACCCAATCCATGTCAACAAAACACTCCCCCGCAGCATAACGGATTCTCTAACCAGCTCTGAATAATATTATGAGAGTTGTCTGGCTATACCGCCTTAAAACAGGAGATCAATACCCCAATCTTTATATGCAGACGCTTGCCTCTCCTGGATAATAGCAGATCAGCACTGAACAAAAACAAGTCTAGACAGATGAGAATAAATGCCTTGTGGTTGAAATCATTAGCTGCACGCTCGTTCCCGAGGAGAGAAAGTGAACATGTGTTGCCAGGGTGAGTGAAGCTTGTAATGAAAGAAGCTACAGGTCCCGACTATGAACTCAATTTGTACCACAGAAGCAGAGTGAATAAAGACAGATGGTTGTTATGGGAAAGATGTGCCATGTGAGGGTAAGTGATGATCTGGGGAAAACCTGGCTGAATATTTTTAGACTTTAAATCACAAGCTATGCACAACATATTTATATGAGCGTGTAGCCTCGTTTTATTCCAGACTGATTGCCATGGCTTCCGAGCAGTAGTCCTAGCATGCGCATGTGAGAGGGGTTCAAAGTGGGCAGATGTAAATCACAGGGACAGAGATATCATCTCACAATGTGACCACTGCAGCAGCTTATGTCTTCTAAACAACTAGAAGTAGACAGTAGATATTATCTGTGACTTTAATCACAGATGTTCACCTTTTTTAAGACACTATCTTGGTAGATTTAAAGCCTTGTATCGAAATCCAATAGGGACACAGCTTTATGATAAATATGAAGAAACATTACAGCAACAGAGAAAGTATGTCTCTTCTCAACAAATTCTACATGTATGATTTTAACCCCTAAAACTGATGTATTTTCTTCCACCAGACCAACAGGGAAGTAGCAGCAGCATTAGCAGCAGTCATCCCTCCTGTGAGGCACTGAGCCAGTGCAGCTTTCCCCCTCTCAGACAGAGAATATCATCCGAACCCTGGCTAGCGATTCACAATCTGGCCTGTCTGAACAGAGCTTATGAGGAGGGCATGAGGGAGAGGAGCTCACAGGAGGAGAGAAACAGAGAGGATTTGAGAGGGGAGAAAGGAAGGAATAAGGGTGAGGAAAAGGAGTCCCATTTTGATCAGTCCAGACTGGAAGAGAGGAGACATGGCAAGGTTCAAAGGAGGGATAACGGATATGGAAGAGAGAATTACAGCCGCTGCCATGAGGCTTTCTCTTTGAAGGCTTCTCATTCAGTCGTCTCGCTCACTGGGATGAGCTCTACTCGACCGATGCCCGGCAGCGCGGTCCTCAAAAGCTGTGTCACTCCTGCAGGGTCACTGTCGGACAAAAAGCTCCCCACCTGCCTGCCTCCTCACTCCCAGCTCCGCAGGAATACCCTCCCCTCTGTCACAGTCGACCCACCTCTACTTCACCTCCCTCCTTTGGTAAGCCAATCCACATCTCACCTCCAGGTTCCACCTTCTAAAAGCAGAACCATGGTGTTTCTACCTCACCCTCCCAGCTCCTCTCCTCTGTCTAGAGCATCAGTAAGGCCAGCTCTGCTCCCTCCACTGCACTCCGCTTCCTCCATCACCTCGCTGGTTCCTCCTTCTGCCTCCTGCTACAACGAGAGAAATGGGAGGTCACTGCGTCGTCACTCGGTGCAGCTTGAACAGCTGAAAGGAGGAACACGGATGAACTATTGAGACATGTAAGTCCGTATTCTACTTGAAGGATAGTGGTCCCAGTGTCATTTTTACTAGTTAGGTCTGTCAATACTTGGACTATTGTTAGACTCTACGGTAATCATGGGAAGAGAAAAGTTTGGAGAAGGAACAGAACAACAGAGGATTGAAAGCATACTGCATGATGATAGGAAGAAAAGGAAACGGTTACGATGTTAAGCACCCCACATCATCTGTCAAACATGGTCACAAGTCACAGGATAATCTGAAGGGTGCAGGGCAATAGTCTCCACTCACATACCAAACTCTTCAGACAGCACTTGGGTAATGACTAGTGCAAAGAAATGGGATATTCTTCAATGGCCAAGTCAGTTACCTGATCGCAAACCAAAAAGACATGCTTTTAAGTGCTTTAATTTTCTTCAGATACTCCGGCTTCCATCCCAAAATCCAGATACGTATGTTAGGTCCAGTGGTGTCTCCAAATGTATGTTTTAGGTGCGATTGTTAGCATGTATGGTTATTGGTCTCTCTGTGTTAGTCTTTTAACAAACTGTCCAGGATGTATGACAGCTGGGACAGGCGCCACCTCCGCTCAAAACTTTGAATTAGATACAGATCTAGATGCAGCCTCTGAAAATCCCTAAACAATTAATGAAACACTTGTTATACACCTTGGCTCAAAGCTGAAAGTCAGCACTTCAGTCACATTTTGATTGTTTGAACACTGTGGTGGTGTGTTCAGTGGCAAGTTAGAAACAAATTGTACTGCTGTCCAAAAACATACAGAGCTTACCTCTAGACTTGAGATTCTGAGCAGGAGTAGGGTTTATTAACTAATTTTAACATGGGTAAGCAATCAATTCAAAGCTAGCTGTGGAAACCATTCACAAATATCTGGGTTAAAAAAAAAAAGAAAGTGTTTTGTCACAGAAGTGAACGAGCAGAACATAAAGAAATGCATTTAAAATGATATAAGAAACTGAGTTATTCGTTGATTGACTAAACACACCAACAATGGGAAAGTGGAGCGTTGTTAGAATTAAGTAACTTTAGGTTAAAAACTAAAACATGCAATTTACAGATGACTTTTTCTACGCACACTTTCACAATTCTTGTTTTTAATACAATTTAATTAATTTAAAAAAGATTAAAAAGAAATATTTTTTTCTTGCATCCAGGTTTACTTTCTGCTTTTTATTTCTGCAAAACTGTTTAAATAATTAATTAATAATAAATTAATCCCTGGCTCCGGCCCACTTGATTGATTCTATATTGAAACACAATGGAGAAATAAACAGTATGAAACGAGTATTTAGAAAGAAATCTCACACATACCTTTTGAAAATTGACTCCTGTTCATCAACTTTTACATTTATGTTGGAGGCAAAAATTTATATTCATGGCAAAAGGAGTGAAGTCATTTTATTTATTTTTAATATGTATCTACAACAAGGGGGACACAGGCAAAAAACGACTGACAACTTGATGAAAATTAAAACAAAACAAAACAAAAATACATTATCAATGCAGATTTCCCACCTTTTTTGCAATAAGCAACATTTTTTTTCGTCTAAAGAAACTTTACAATATAAAGAAACATACGAAGGAACCTCTTATTTTACTACACAAGACATTTAGGATCTGAAACTACCCTAACATGAGATACAAAGCAACTCCCCAAGGACAGACTGCCTCATATTCAATACTGCTTTGTCATCAAGAGGAAAAATGAGGAACTGAATAGGAAAAAACAAAACAAAAAACAAAACAAAACAAAAAAAACTTTACTCCCCACCCCCTCCCCCAAAAGTCCTCTCTCAACCCTCCCCACCCCTGAATGTTACAGTATTATACATCAGCACAATAGAAATACAGAAATGATCAACGTTGTGACGGCTTTACTTACAGGACAGAAAGAAGTCGGACTGCATTTTATACAACAGCATTTCAAAGTACAGGGGAGGAAAACGCCTCTTCCTGCACCACCTCCACCGCTTCTTGGCAACAAATCTGTCCCACGTGTTATTGTTTTTACCCATTTTTACTTTCCCAAACATTTCTCCTGCCTCATTTTTAAATAGATTAAAAAAAAAAAAATCCTTCATAGTAAAGCATGTACTCTGGTCCCTGGTGCTTTGGATTGAGAGCCAGTGTCCTTTATACCCCTCTTTTGTGATTCTGTTGTGTCAAGAGGCTAGAAGCTATTAGTTTACTTATAAAAATGTCATCTTTACCTCTGTTTTTGAAAATTCATGGTCAAAAACAGAGGTAGGTTGTTTGTCCCGCCCACAATAAATTTCCAATAAAAGAGGCAGAGGAAGAAGACTTGTATTTCATCTGAAGCTGAGTTTTTCAGGTACATGTGTGTGACAGTGAATTAGCTCGTCTACAAAAGGTTTTTCCTCCCTTGTCCCGCTGGACCCCTTGACACAACAGCTCCGATGCACAGTAAAAGCCCCACGTTTGTCTGTGATGAGGTGAAATAGCATAATAGTCTATAGCAGCTCCAGTTTCTGTTTCTCTTGTCATTCATATTATTTCTGAGTAAAAGACACGCCATCTCTGAACAAATACACAGTTGCCCAAATCAGCTCGTTTCTGATCAACTGTTAAAGTCGTGATTTGAAATATCAAAACATGTCAATGATATCAAAATGCATTTTACAGTATTTACAAAAAAATTTAAAATTAAAACATGGAGAGTTGTACCAAAAAAAAAAAAAATTATCAGAGAGGGGTGGTGTGTGTGACTGTGTCTGTGTGTCAATGCTGGCCTATCAGAGAGGTGAGAATAGGGAAGCAAAAGGAAGGGAGGCCACTCGCTTCAGTCAACAGAGCAATGCCATCGCTGCTTCCTGACCTACCGTTCTCTGAACTAAAGAAAAAACACCGTTGATCCGATCAGCAGATGGCCAGAAGCCGTTTCACCACAAGCAACCGTAAAAAGAGGAAGGACAGCACATATTTGAACGAAAACATCTGCGAGCTAAAATGACTGGTTTGTAAAAGCAAGCGCCCGCACAGCGCAGACGGACATCACAGTGTGTGGGGGACCTCATCGGCGAACGAAAACGATCCAAGTGTTCACTACAGGTCAGCAGACAGACTAACATGTTACGTATGTACACGACAGAGTGAACAGTGGGAAGCATTAGTGGACCGGTGTGAGTGTGGTCAAACTGTGGACTCGTGATAACGTCAGCACCTTTCGGGATGGATGGAGGGGGGTCTAATGATGGAGATAAGAAGATGCTGCTGAGTGGATCTGCATATTTACACAGTTGCTACTAGTTCTGCAGTTGGAAAGAAATAATAATAATAATAATAATAATAATAATAATAATAATAATAAAAAACAGGAATAACACTTAAAAAAAAAGGGAAAAATTATTCATAAGACAAATTAAAAGTACATAAATAAATAGAGCTGGGCATTTTACTGCAGGGAACTTAGGAGACTGTTCTTCTGGTGTGGGTTACTGAGCAACAAGTTAAAATTTTAGATCTTATAAAAGGAAGTTGCTAACCTCCCAAAAAAACAAAAACAAAACAAAAAAGAAAAACAGCCAAAGAACCAATTAGTACCGTGAGGAATAAAATCTTACCTGCAGGGGGCAGTGTGCTCACATGGAGCGTCATGTTACACAGCAAATAATTACTGATTTGTGTGCACGTATACTGTCTTCATCATAATAAATGTGCCCTTACAAACAAAAGAAAATTAGAACCTAATCTTAAAATGATCATACCAATAATCATTAATAACAATAATAAAAATAGCAATGATACAATACATACACACAAAAAAAGGAAAATCCTGTTCACTGATCATCACAACACCTCTGTTACAAATGTACACGCAAGGAGAACAATGTGGGGGGCACGAAGGAGGTCGTTTCTTCCCGACCCGCCTATAACCCCATCAGGAACAGCAACAAATCAAAGGATGATGATTAAA
>VUQR01009610.1:26407-51446 GCA_015108515.1 Hemichromis elongatus | reverse complement strand
AGTTAAATACTTTCTCCAAGAACAAAAGGCAGTACAGAGATGTTTCACACCTTAAGGTTCACACTCCCTTGCTAACTGCTTACAGTGGAATAAACACAAAAGACCCTTTCTGTCTGCTTCCTTACCAGACCCCCACTGTCTGTCTAATTGCATGAGTGTGAGACATGCTAACATCTAATGGCACCAAGACATTATACAATAAAATAATGTGACTAATATACAAATAAAAGAAATTCTACAACATCCCTCATCGCTCATAATCTCAGAGGTTGTGGTCCCAGCTAGTGAATTCAGCTTTAAACTACGAGCAAGGAAGATACTATTTTCTTAAAAAAGAATTTTACTTGCACAGAAAGCATGAGGTTACTGTTTGAGATTTTAAATGAATTTGAACGCTTGTGAAATATCAAGTTTGGTGCAGTTTAGTGGGGTCTATATTTATGAAGTTGCTTAAGTTTGGAGTTTGGGTAGTAAGCTGAAAAAATATGTAACTCTAGTTTAGATGCTGATGTTGATGCTGATGTGCAAACTCTGGCACTTTTGTGTGATTACTGTAATGGTTGCTGCTCAATATAAAGAAAAGCTTACTGGCATTCAGCATAAGAATTGGGCAGAAATGTGATTTGCCACACTGTTTCCAGCAGATAGAAAGCCAGCAGTGACTTAGAAAATTACTCCCAGGTACAGTTTCTACAGACTCACCAAAAGTGGACAGTACAAGACTAGAAAAATGTCACCTGGTCTGATTAGAGTTAAATTCTGCTGTAACATTTGAATGGTGCATTTCAGGCTGGTGCTGGTAGTATAATAGTCTGACTAATATTTTTTTTTGGCACATCTTGTGAACCTTAGTAACAGTTGTGAGCATCTTCTGATGGCCACTTCCAGCAGGATAATGTGCCATTTCACAAAGCTCAAATAATCTCAAAAAGGTTTTTTGAACATCCCAATAAATTCACTAAGTGTACTCAGATAGCCTCCACACTCAACAGATCTCAGTCCAGCAGAACGCCTTTGGGTTGTGGAGGAATGGTAGATCTCGATCATGGACATGCACTGTATGATGCTATCATCTCAATATTGACCCCCTATCTAAGAGAAACCTTGTTGAATCTGTCACAAGGAATTAAAGAAGTTCTGACAGCTAAAGTGGGCCCAACCAGGTACTAGCAAGATATCACTAGTAAAGTGGCCGGTCATTGTAGTTAAAAAGTCCACACTATTTTTTCTACCAGGCTGTAAACATGTTTATTCACTACTGGAACCAGCCTCAAGTGGCCATTCGAAAAATGGAGCTTTTGTAGTAGCATCACTTTTCCACCTAAGAGATTATTGCGAAATAACAAGGAATCTCCCTGCATGGCCCACTGTTGTGTTAACTTACTGTCTGTGCAACATGTACCACTATTTGCTGTTACATCAAATGCAAATACACCAGAGAAGTAAACACAATCCATTCGCCCTAATGTAAGCTGTTTTGATTTAGTGAAGAACTGCTAACTAATACAGCAAAACAAGCTAATTAAGCTTATCAAGTGAGATTGATGTAGAAGATTAGTACTTAGCATACATGGAGGGGAAGCGTGGGACAAATTTTGAACACTTACAAGTCAGACTGTTTTTCTTCTTCCTCTGACTCCACTGCATGAATGGAGCATTGACCTCCACCCTAGGAGCACATCAAATAATGACCTTTATAAGTAATATCAGGAATAAAAATGTCTTTTGTGGAAAATGTGAATATCACATTTTCTTGCACCAATCACAAACAGGAATTAAGATGAGCAATAATTAATGGTTAATTTTTTTCTGTGATTGTTGCATTTAAGTAAGTAAATAAGAATTTATTCTTCTTCCTGCTCCTTTGGAAGAAGGAGCAGGAAGGTAAGAAGGTATTCTTCTTCCTGCTCCATGGTTATAGTTCTTTTTTGATAGAAAGTATGGTTGGTTGTCTGTAAAAACTAAATGTGGAAACTGCTGTACCAAGTGTGAAATAAATAAATAAATAAACAAACAAATAAATAAATAAATAAGTCACAAAAACATGTGATAAGAAAGCTGTCTATAGCTGGAGTTCAATGTGTACTCTGGTCATTAAAAGAGATTTGCGCACAAATCCAATACCCTGTCCATTTAATTTGAAAATATGAGCCATTTGGGGACGCTTCCATTTTCAACAAGGAAATGGGTAATTAAAGCCATGTTTCAAACCAGTCAGTTTCCAGTCAGTCAATATATTTTGAGTCGAAGGGCACTAGAGAAATGTGGTGGTTCTTCCGACAGATAATCAAGAAAGGTGAGATCACTGCATGAAAATGGAAGCAGGCTGAACAGCTTCACATGGGTCTGAGGGATAGAAACTGTAAAAATGTTTAGACCCACCGCATGAAAACAACAAGGCTATCACCTCAAACGCTTCCCTCCATGTACGCTAAAGGCCTAAAGGGCTCAGATATTGATTTTGGAGGCTCTCATGGACTGGGGGGCTGACGTGACTGCTTCACCGGTCTTACTGGTGTGTCAAGACACAAAGAGCTACTGACGCTTTCATACTGCAAAGAAATCACAGCATGCATTGATCGCCATGCCTAGACTTTGAGAACGGTTCATCCTAAGGCGCCACTCAGTGCTGCAGAGCAATATCAGCACTGCTGCACAAACAAGTCATGATGTAAATAACAGGAGCATATATGCAAGGAACCCTCTGGAGTCCATTACATAAATTTTCATAATGTGTTCGATCCACTTTTAGTCTTTATAGACCAATAAAAGCTACTGTTCTTCAGATATATTTAAGCTTACTTAAATGAAGAGAAAAATAAATCCCAGATCTCAAGTGAGTAATTGCAACACACTTTACAATGCTTTGAACTACTCTGCTTAAATACAACACTTTTTTTTCTTTAAAAAAAAAAAAAGACATCTATTCTTGTTATCCAGAGTTGGTGTCCTGCAGTTTTTTGCTGCTCCCTGAAGGCATCAGCTAGATACAAGCCAGCTGTGGCTCATTAGCTCGCATGGAACAAAAAACTGTAATGGAAGCAAAACCTGCAGGACACCAGCCTGCCACAACTGGAATAGAGACCTCTGAGAGGACCATTTGACTTTATCTTTAGCTTCTTATAGAGTGCCATGAGGTACTTGTGCTTATCGATTATAAATGTCTTACTCCTTCTACATTTAAGCAGGAATTGCTGTAACTCAACTAAGGTTGAATTTGATATGACAGCTCACTTTCTTGACCCCTTACCGAAGCAGTGAATGCACAGGGCCGCTTATAAGATTTCACATCTCTGTGTGGGTTAACAATAAGTCCTCTTCAACCAGCTACAGTGCTGCCAATGCACTGACCTATTTACTTAAGCAAAAAATCAGAGTAACTAGCCGTAAGTTTAAAAATCAGCCACGCGTGACGGCAAATTTGTAACCTGTAATGTTTTCACTCCGTAAAAGCCCAATTTTGCTTTCTTTCACTTTGATCTTCTATAAATCTTTACTTGTGTACTTATGCGGCTGGAAGCCACTGCTGTAAACAGAATAACCTATTTCAGTTTGAATAATGACATTTCAGGGGAAACATATTGAGCCTGCTTCGGTAATGGGATCCAAGTCTTTGTTTCTAATAATTTATTACTGCGTGGCTACGGGTGCACAGACAGAACAAAACAACCCCACTTCAGTTTTAAGGTTTCGTGGTGATAAGTTGCTTCCACGTCATTTACACATACATCATTACAAGCCTGAGCTCAAGCTACTACAGCACAATTAAAACACAAGGATCTATAAATTTATCGCCACTGCCTGCTGTGTGTAACATTTGAGTGTTCTTAGACAAAATCCTTGCAGAGCAAATTTTCAAAAAAAAAGTTCCTATTTTGTGTCTGATTAAAAACAACACTTTTTACACAGAAAAAGACATTTTGTTATTAAAGTTACTATTGGGAAGTTGGCTCTGTCCTATTAAATGAATTGCATGTCATCGAGATAGCATGTGCTTTCTATTTCTGCACTCGACTTAACTGGCACACTGTTATTGCTTTTATTATTATTAGCATTTCTATGCAGTTCACAAATGGATTTTCATCACTTACAGTTAATTTCTTCAGCCCTTTGATAATAGTAACCCACTGAAAGCAGCAGCTTGAAATTCCTCAAACTTATTTAACGTCTTTCTTGTATTATATTAGAAAAGCAGAAAGTGTTCTGCGGTGGAACGATTCCACTGAGTGTGGTTTCTGCCTGTGGTCTAAAGAAGAGAAGTTAAACTTCCTATTAAGAGCAGAGTGATGGCGAAATATGCAGAGAGCCACAGGGGATGAGTCTGTTTGTTTTGCGAGCGCCGCGAGTGCTGGTTTCTCGTTCTTAACGATGTCCCCTTGCTTGGCTCTCTGTTGTAATTTCACAGACTGCGAGACACACCCAAGAGCATGGAGAGCCACTGAAAGACTAAAGAGAGGATAGAAATAGCATTTTTGCGTTTTTCTTCACTAAAACATGCAATGTTCCCCAATCAGGGTTGTAACGCAGGACTTTCAAAAAATACATAAAAAAATGTTTTTAAAAAACTTTTAAAAACTGAAAAATTGCTCTAGCAGCAGAAGCTATAAACAAGTTGCGACCTCCTGGAATAAATAATCAAGCCGGAGCAGAAGTGCAGAAAACTGCAGGGGCCCCCTTGGGATTGGCAAGTCAGCTTCCCACACCTCCTCTGTTTAATATTCAGTAATACAGCAGAAATAGACATGTTTAAAACTGGTATAATTATTTCTTACAACTCTCTCATTTAAATTGCATTATGGCTCGCAGGAGGTGTGGCCACTACGAGCACTAATGCAATTATTTGACAAATAAGATACCTTGCTGTGTGGGTATATTACAGACCAAGTAATCTGGTTAATGAAGAATTTTCCTCATACACTACTTAGCATCAGTTAGCGTGTATGTGTGTGTCTGTCATGTACACCAGCGGTCCCCAACCTTTTTTGCACCACTTTTACAATATTTTCACTGACTAAGGTGTCGCGGAAGAATACAACAAAATAAAACCAGTACCAGTACCAAAAAAAAGAAAAGAAAAGACCCAGGGAAACATTAATATGTTAACGTTAATAGTAATAAAAATGATAAAAAGGTTGGGGCCCTGAGGTTGGGGACCGCTGACGTACACAGACTTTGAATACTAAGCCCTTCTGTGGGAGGGAAAACTGGGGTCCAGGATCCAAAATAATGCTTCATTTGTTTCAGATAGGTGTGATACTGTCACGGTCAGCAGGGGCAGACCGTGTGGAGAGTGTTTGGAGGACCCAGATGCGAACACAGAAGAGTAGACAAAATTAACTTTAAACAAAAAGGAAGCCTTTTATTGTGGCTGGAAAACATGAACAAAATGAAACGAGAGCAGAACAAGAACAACAACTAAACAGTAACCTAAACTGGGAGGAAACTAAGAACTGTGAAGACTATGACTATGAAGACTGTAACGACTAAGAACAAGACCTTGTGCCGGAACATGAAAGAACTATGAGATATGAGAATAAGCAACATGAATCATGACCTGCACAGAGTCTTGAAACCTGACATGACATTGGGGGGGAAACACAAACGACGCGACAATGAACAAAGGAGACAGAGGACTTAAATACACACATGAGGTGATCAGGGGAAGTAGAGACACATGAGGACACAGCTGAGGACAATTATGCATAGCAAAACAGGGAGGACACAGAATTGAAAAAACTGAAGCAAGACATGGACCTTAAACGTAACACAGGAAGAACACAGAGACACAGAGAGGAGGGGGAGAGAGAGCACGGGGAGAACACAAATATTACGGGCTGGGGAGACATGGAATAAAACACGAGGGGAAACAAGGCACAGGAACTCAGGACTATATGAACACAGATACACAGAAGGAGACACAGGAGCAAAGACACAAGGAAATCTAACAACAAAAAGCTAAACCAAACATAATAAAAAATGACAAAACACAAGAAACTGAAACCGCTAGGTCATAAGACCCATGATCGTGACAGATACTGCTCTTATTGGTGATTTTCCTTTAAACACTGGGATGCCAAACTGACCAGAAGTTTGCATTTGACACACCCGTACATGAAAAAAAAAAACAAGTCTTAAAATGTCAGAATTGTGTTGCTGATGGGATAAACAAACGTTTTCTCTTCATAGCTCCTACTTGGACTCCGTCGGGCTTCTTGTGGCCAAGAATTGATTAATGCAGTTATAACAGTGTGAAGAATGCCTGCGGCAAAATCAGTCTGCGCTGAAAGTTTTGAACATTGCACTGAATGTAAATTTTAACTTCTCGCCTACAGTTACTCGGTCTCTACTCACTTAACGCGTGAGCGGGGCAAAAATATTTTCCTTTAAGGATCAATAACAGGCCAAGAACTACCACAAAAGTCAAAATGGCAAAGAATCAGACTTTTGCTGTTTTTGTAGTTTTGCTGAAGTATGTTTTATTTATTTGACAGTGTATCTTAATTCTAAACATAAACTGTCTGTTGACATTTTTTATTGCAAAACCGTAGTTCATAATAGAGAAAAAAAAACATATCTCAAAAAATTGAATTTCTTGAATCCTCATCGGAGAATGTTATTTGAACTTCTTTAGTTAAAATAAGCTACTAAAAAAAAACCCATTAGTGTTTGCTGGAATTTCACACAAGGCTCAGACAATGAAGGCTGAAGGAACAATAGAAATTGATTTCAGATGGTTATTTGAGAGCGCCTCTTGAAAAGGAGCGCAAGTGAGTCAAACACACCGTGGGTTGTATGCTGCCATCAGTTTGATACCTAGTCGGTCTATCACCTTCCAGGGTTGCCACTGAGACTTTCATCCCTTCCACGCTTAGTGATTCATTCATGCAGGTGCTGCCAAAAGACCTTAGGGGCCCCGCTTGATGCCAGTCCTGTGAACTACCAGCACTCACATCCACTGTCAAGAAAACACCTGGAATACACAGAGGACACAGGAGACATGATTCGTTTGGAAAAAAAAAAAAAAACTTGTACTGTGTTTTGACCCTCTGTGATGCTCTCTCTCTGTGTTTCTGTCTGAGTCTAAAAAACACAACCAAGAGTGTAAAGTAATGCTGCACTGCAGTGCTTTGAGCTACATGCTAAGGTCAGTATGCTCCCATGCTCCATTCAGTGCATAATGATATTGTTAAAATGCTTACCTAAGGGTTGGTACGAACCAACACTATCACTCCAAATGCCTGCTCTCAATTTGTTTCCCGAAACCTCTCAAGTGTCCTATTTAAGAAAAGGAAAAGAACAAATCTTGCTTGCTGCTTGTCACAATTTACTTAAAAGCTGGTTTCTGTCCCTCATGGCTCAGTCAGCTCTAGTAGATGAATCAAATAAAACAAACAGATATCCATAAAAGATTCTCTTAACTCCAAACCCTGCATGAAAATTATTTTTACACTTTCTTCAATATCAAAACAAGATATAGTTGCTGGCACATCTGAGAGCGTCACCGACACGAAAGCTGACAGTTCATTCAGCTCGTTTAAGGATGTCAACAAACATTCGCAGACAATATGGGGCTTAGATTTCAGGAAGCAAAGTAACAAGAAACTGATTTTATGTAAATAAAGTTTCGAGATAATGTGAATTTGATTTTAGAATGAGGGACAAAATGCATTAACATTAAATTGCCCCATAAATAATGCTCTGAAATTGTCGCAATCGAGGTCAACACAGCCGTCGCACATTCAGCCTCTCCTTAAAATGAGTTCCTTTGTAGGTGGTTGTGATACACTCTGTTTCCAAAAGTATTAACTCGTCCATCATCGCACACATATGAACTTGAGGTACATCCCATTCTTAATCCATAGGGTTTAATATGATGTCAGCCCACTCTTTGTAGTTATAACAGCTTCAACTTGTCTGGGGAGGCTTTCCACAAGGTTCAGGAGTGTTTATGAGAATTTTGATTCTCTTCCAGACCCACATTTGTGAGGTCAGATACCGAGAAGGGCTGGCTTTTAGGCTACGTTCACACTACAAGCGAAGGCGCATCAAATCCGACTTTTTTGACCCTATGCGACCCATATCCGATCATGGTATGACAGTGTAAACAGCACAAATCCGATATTTTCAAATCCAAACTAGGTCACTTTCGTATGTGGTACTGAATCCGATACACATCTGATGTTTTAGAAAGCGACTGCTGTTTGAACGGTCATGTCACATTAAATCCGTCTTTTACGTCACTGACACAAGACAGAAGCCAATTATCAGCGCTGGAGAAGACAAAAGACTTCTCTAAACAGAGTGCGTTGTGTGATGACTTCTTTTGCGCATGTGGGCCGCTTTGAGGGCCGTGAACCGTTCACAATAGAGCACGTTTGCTGTCACATTTTATTTGTAGTGTGACGAAAAAAGACAAAAAATAATTGGATTTGATCAAAAAATCGTAATTGAGCATTAAGTCCTACAGTGTCTCTGCTCTAATTCATCCCAAAGGGTTGAGGTCAGGACTCTGTGCAGGCCAGTCAAGTTCTTCTACACCAAACTGTCTCATCTATGTGTTTATAAACCTTGCTTTGTGCACTGGTGCTCACTCATGTTGGAAGAAGGGACCGTTCCCAAACTGTTCCCACAAAGCATTAAGAATTCCTTTCACTGGAACTAAGGAGCTGAGCCCAACTCCTGAAAAACAACCCCGCAACATAATCCCCCCTTCCACCAAACTCAATTTGGCACAAGGCACTCAGACAAGTACAGCTCTCCTGGCAACTGCCAAACCCAGACTCATCCATCAGATTGCCAGACGGAGAAGCATGATTCATCAGTCACTATATCATGCTAGGATTCACTGAGCGCCTGAGAGCAACCCATTCTTTCATAAATGCAGAAGCAGTCTGCATGCCTAGGTGCTCGATTTTTATACATCTTTGGCCACAGCAGTGTTTGAAACACCTGAATTCAATGATTTGGATAGGTGAGTAGATACTTTTTGGCAATATAGTGCATGTCAGTCTTTATAGGGGTTGACTGGCAAGCTGACCGTCCGCATCCTTTAGGCCATCCTGCCAGTCTCGGTCTTCAGTTGCTGGATAACGCTGATGTGTGTACATGTATTTGTCCCCAGAGATCAGCCGATAATCGTAGCGCCATTTCATTGAGATAGTTTTATGACCTTCAGGATCATTGTACAGTTGTCTCTCAAAATGTTTCACTCCTCGGCATTTCAAACACTTACTCCCATCTGTGAGAGACAGAGCCATGTCCTAGCAGAGTAGGTGATGGATGAGCTCGTAACTGTTTTAAGCACTCAAATGGGCCTGCAGGAAGAAGATGTATCGCCCATCATGCAGCTACGCCTGGCCTCTATAGAGAGGAGAGGGTGGCAGGGACTGGTGAAGAATAAAATAGGGCTCCTCTAGCAAATTCAAAAGTAGAGGAAAACTGTATATCACCTCTCCCAAGCTGTGCTACTGATAGCCCATCTCCTTCTCTTTCTGTCTCTCTCTGTACTCTTGACCTGTCAGTTAGAAACATAAAGGCTTCAATCGCTCCTATTTGGCTGACTCGTTTTTCCTTGACAGTCTCTGCTCATTTCTTTCTTTCCTTACTTTTCTCTTAAAAACGCTGGTTTTCTCTTCTTTTTATTGTCCAGTTCATTTAGTCTCCACATAAAGACTCCTATTATCCTCCTTTGTTGTCCTTCTGTACTGCACTGATAAATGATGAATTCAATGACTCATTTGTCTTCACTCTCCATTTTGTGCCTCCACAGTTCTTTATCCTGCTCCTGCTCATCTTCTTCCTGGAAATTCTGTCTATCATGCTTTTCTTCATCTACCAGGATGAGGTAAGTTGCCGCTATTACTCTCATCATGTTACCTGTGCAAGATATTAATGACTGTAGAAGAAACCCTCCAATACATTGTATGCCCTTCAGAGAGAGATTGTCGATGTTTCAAGGCGGGGCTGGCATCCAAAATGATGCAGCTCAGTAGCAAGGTTGTTTTGAAGTTCATACAAGCAGTGCTGAGTATGTCAGCTGACATTTTGCATAAACAATGGCTCAATGGATCCGCCTCGGTTGGTTTTTGCACGCCACTCGGGCTGCTGCACACGCGCCTTTGGAGAGATGTTTCTGTCACAATTTCCTTTCCTTGTTAATAAATCATATTTCATCTCTGCTCATCTATTTTGGAGGAATTTTGTTGTAAATAAACAAGTCAGACAAGAATAAAGAAGGTGATGAGCCATCCCTCCGCTAATATGAATTTGTAATCCTTTCACAGTTTTCATCTGACGTTATGTTAATGCATTGAACGGATATGTTAAATTCCTCACATATTAGTCTTAATTATGGGCTTGAGGGCTGGCTTTTGAAGTAGTTATGAAATTTTAACAATCGATAAAACAGCTTGATGTATGCCTTGTTTAATGGTAAAGACACACATAAAAGCACCAACAGTGCATCCTCTCTTTGTTCTGTCCACAAACATCGATCAAACTGAAATAACAGACGTCATGTAGCCAGTGGGTATTAATCAGACTTTATGAGATTAGTGAGATTACTCGGGGAATTACACTGCAGAATAAGTCTGGGTCAGTGCAATGAATGGATAAATATTTAAAATACGGCACTTTGTATTCAAGTTCCTTTATATTGGTGGAATAAAATGACTGCTCATATCCTCACAACTAAAATTACAATTAGAATTTGAACAAATATGAGCTTTGTCTTTTCTCTGGGCAAATTAAACCGCAGAAAACAATAAAAACACTTAGCTTTTGTATAATTTAACGGCTCCCCCTTTAAATATTTTGTGTAGCATGCAACTAAGTATTTTTATGTCATTACTGTAGATAAAACTTTTGATTTTATTCTGCTTTTTTTTTAATCAATAAATTATCTGACAATAATTGAAAGCCACAGAGACTGTTTGTCTTACGAGCAGAAATAAAGGAACAAAAGAAATAAAGGAATTTATTTCACTGTAATGTAAAATTAATAAAAACCCTCAAATTTCACAACTGCTGTCCATTACATTATTCATGTGCTGGGACAGAGACCGTTATCACCAAAGACTTAGTCCAAGGACAACCCTGGTAGTAATTTCTTTGTAGATTTTGGTAAACAACAACCTACTTTGATATTTCCTTGTGTTGATGTTTCCAGCCGTAGACCTTGGACCTGCGTGTGCTTTGTTGTGGCTTTTATCTCTTCGCTGCTATAATTCTGCCACGATCATAGAATTGCTTAATGTGTTATATTTCCATCACAGTTTGTCTCTGGTAGTCTAATCCTCTGAATATTCCTGGACCTGCAGGTTCCTCTGGGCTTTCATCCAATCAGCAGTACTCTGCCTTTAATGAATGTTGTCTTGTGTCACGCCTCACCTTAGTATCTGTGTTCCCTAATGTTGAGTGTACACCATTATTCAACCTCTAAATAATTCAGTTTTGTCTACCCAGGAGGCGATTAACGACAGAACAAAGTTAAAAAAAATGTTAGGGATTCTGCAGAGCTCGGGCACTGTGGGAAATCATTCACAGTAAAGAATGGGTGGCCATTAACAGGGTGGACTCTCTCGCTTTTTAAACAGCCGGACGCAGGACACCTAAGAGTATTATTGCACCTTTATATAGTCGAAACTGTACTCTAATGGAAAAATGATTACAAAAGAATGTGAATATTACAAAGTCCCCCCAGGAAACGGCCACATAAGTCATTTTTGTGTAAGCTGTTTTTATGATCCAGTTATTCTTTCATCCGTGTGATGTCACTTTAATACTGGTAGGAACTTGGCACTGTGGTAATCTAGAAAATCGAGCTTTTAGACATATTATAAAACGGCCTATTTTAACCCAAACTATTATTTTGACTCTTAATCAAGCATAGCTTGTCAAAACAACACCTGAAATGGTTCCAGGTGGAAGTTGAGCTCCAGTTTCCAGATTGAAAAACATCTTCTTACTTGGAAAAAAATCTCTTAGTTAATGCATGATTTGCTCCTTCTGCTGTTTGTAAGAAACCTGCATAAAGGAAAACTAAAAGATATGTGTATGTATGTATGGTGCTTATAAATCAGATCATAATGCACTTTCCTACAGGGTAGCATACTAAATGTTTTTACTTATATTAAGTTTTAGTGTAATTGCTAAATAAGCATTAAATCATAAAAAACTCTCTTTACATGCGTCTGGAAACACCAAATACAGAATCCAGATTAGGCACAGCTGATAAAACGAGCTGTTATTTGCCATCCAAGGAAGAATCAAAGTCCAATAAGAAAAGGAAAAAATAAAGTACAAGGACAACAGAGCACAGGCAGATGGTAATTAAATATGTACAGGTGCAAAGGAGTTACAGACGGCTGCAGATGAAAGTCGCAGTCACAGTGGAGGGAAAGGAGCAAAAATGGGAAGTAAAAACAAAATTTATCAAAAAAAAACATGATGTGACCAAAAGAAAAGTAAGTAACAGAAACATGAAGACACTGAAATGTGAAGACAAACATTAATCATGATGACAGAGACAAGCGAGCAAGGAAATGGGAATAAGATAACACTAGAAACAACAACAAAGGATAGGGAATCCACAGGGAGCAGGACAGCTTTAAGTAGCTTCAAGATATTTGACATCAATCCATCCACTTATCCACTCAAGGGCTGTGGACCCGTTGTCACAGTCCAAGAGGGTGATCTCTTGTTTTAGTCAGCTGGACCTTAACAAGTAGTTCATGTAGATTTTAGTTGTAGAGAGCATAGTGTAGCGTGTAAAAGTTTGAAATGCCTTCATATAATATAGATTTTTTTCCCCAAAATAAACACTGTGGGGTGTTTATTATTTGGGGAGAATTTACTGTGTTATCATGTAATGTTATTGAGTACAGACAGATAGACACCTCCTCCATCACTATAATAACATCCTGGAAGCTGCTGGGAGTAGCAGACAATGTCGTTCCTTGCGTATGCGAAGCCCTCGGGTTACCATAACTTAAACCGAGTGCAGCAGTAGGTGCATTTTGATGAACTCCATCCCAGTCTTCAGGGATGGTCACGCTTAGTGGTCTGCTTTATTACACCTGCTTTAGCACTGATAAAAAGCTCTGTGATGTAGCTGGAAGCTACTTGCAACAGCTCACACATCTTGCATGCACCTGAAATCGTCATCGTTTGTTTCACTTTGTTGGCTCCTAAGGATGATGAAAAGGTCCTATGAGGTTAACTTCAGTGGAACCAGCATGGCTCAGAATGTCAAAGGGAATAAAAATAAGTCTGACTCGGGGTGGGGGGGCGGTACTGAAAATTGATGTATGGTGCTTTATAGTATCTCCGTGTGGGCTTACTGCCTTGTCCTCTTGGCATTTTTATCACCTCACGGGAAAATTACCACATCAGACAAACACCAACAAAGCAACAAAAACAGCAGATCACTTGCACTATTTTCTTTAGGGATTAGGAGACTACCAGAACTGTAGGAAGTATAATTTAATGCATACTGCTATCAAAAATATGATATGTCATAGGAGTAGTATTACTACTTGAGCCGCAGAGAAAATCTAATCTCATAACAACAAAGGTCTCTGCATTAAATTAATTATAAAGGCTAATGAGCCTCTCACACCTCTTAAATGTAGTCAGTTAATTCAGTGCTTGTTAGCACAATAATATGCCATGAACGTAAGTGCTTAGTGTAAATCACATATTTAAATGACGTCTGGTGTGTGTGTGGACAGTGTATTGTTTCTAGAAAGTATTCTAAAGGAGGAAATATCTGGAGAAAGCCAGTTCAACCGATAAAATTCATGCATGGAGAGCTGAGGGGAAAGTGGAAATTCCAGGATCAGTTTGGCAAGTTTAAAGAATTTAATTTTAAACCTTTTATCATTTTTAGCAGCAGCTAAAAAAGAAAAAAAAAATCCAGTCTTGGATCACTTTTTTTCTGTTTGTCATTCATAAGCCTAGTATCAAAAAATCAGCAAAACAAGGTTTATCAAACACGTCCCAGCAGTAAGTTCAACACACATAATTTAAACCATACCTGCGAGCTGCTGAATAGAATATAATAGAATAAACCTTTATTATCCCATGGATGAGACATTTTGGTGTTACACAGCTCTTATAACAAGGGAAATATAATTAATGATTAGGAAGAACCTTTAATAATGTGAGGTGTTTGTAAGCAACAGTTTGTAGACTGTTTGTAGGCATACGAAACGGGTGTTAAAAGGGCTCAACCAAAGTGCAAGTAATGGAGTAAATACTTGGAAACCAACCACTGGAAAGTGGCAACACTGAAAAGGTCAATACAAGTGATTCAAATTATTGGCGATTCCCCCTTCCGGGTTCTTGATAAGTTACCCCTGGGGTCCATATAAAGCTGTTGCACAACTATATTGATAGGACCTCTTGTCGTAACCAATCAATAATGAAAAAGCTGTTTGTGTACACTGATTTAGAAAGCTTATTACATTAGCTTCCTGTACACTGCAGTAGCCTGTACACTGTACAGTTGTATTGGTTTTATACCCGTCCACTGCAGAATGAAACCACCAGATATCAATACTTGGTTGCGGGTGCTGAGACACACACAGACTCCTTTACTGCGGGAGCAGCTGAAATGAAATCAATCAAATAGACATATCTATGAAGTATGAATGGTCTTTGATTTAAGATTCAAATCCAATATCTGCTTGACACCAACACTGATACCCAGCAGACTTCAGCATCTGCTGGGATTTTTCGAGTTCAAACACAGTCTGCAACAAAGGCCCTGTAGCAAAAAAGGTTTCATTTTGACATATATGAGTTAAAATGAAAGGAAGAACTCTGCTCTCAGATACTCTTAAACTGCTCTGTGTCATCAGCCTGTGATGTTCATTGCAGTTCTTTTTTTAGGAACACTTATAATATTCACGTTTTAGCTGGAACGATTTCACCTCGGCGTGCTGCAGCTGCTTCTGCTAAGAAAATGCGACAATAGTGACATTATGAGTTTAGATTTAAATTGAGAGGTTGAGAGAAGGAAAAATGGTCACAATAGTGAGAACTTTAAGTCAAGAGAATATCTCTTAAGACCATTAAAGGCAACTTGTCTTGTGAAGCCATACTCTTTGATTAACTCTTCTTGGGATTAACAGTGAAAGTTCTTATGATGCTCAGACAAAAAGCAAACAACAATGACAACAACAAACTTCACAGCTCTCAAGGTGAGGAATAAACAACTCCATTTGCTAATCCCATGATATGATATACAGCTCTACAAGTGCTACTATTGTTTATTCAGTAATGTTCTATTAATATTCACTGAACTTAAATGACTAAAGCCTTTATGTTGCCACTAAAAATATATATGCTGCAAATCTGATCTGCATTTAGATAATTATGTAATTCAGCAATGAAAAATTGCACGACTAAAAATGTAATCCCAGTCATTGCTTTTTAAGTTGTTTACGGTATAAACAGATTGGGGGTTTTTTTAGACTATTTTCATTATTCATAATTCTTCATTTGGTTGTTTTATCTGTTATCTGTGTAAAAAAAAAAATTGGGAATTCAAGCAAAGTTCTTGTGTAATTATGCCGTATTACAAAACTACAACACCAGTGTATTTGAGAAAATAATTTCTGCTATGGCAAAGCTTTTAGTCATTGTCATTTACTGTAATGTTTGGTGGCTGCATAGAGCATCTTCTTGGGAGTTTTTTAAGCCTTCTCATAAAATCAAAAAAGCCGATAAGTGGGCATAAAAACCAAGTGATTTAGGCTTTGTTCTGCTGTGGCTTCATCATAACATGAGCATCATTCTAGAGTGTAGCTTATCCTGTCAGGATCATTTGTGTCCTCAGCTCTACACATTGGTACTTATGAGGTAAGAGCAAGATGAGATATTTCCTCGCTAGGTGTCTGTCATGGGTAGCAGTAATTACATATTCGCTTGTGCACTTTGGGACCCCTCAAGGTGAGGTAATGCAGTTGTAAAAAGGAAGTCACAAAGAGCTATGGCCAGGCCTCACCCACTATGCCAAAAGGGTATTAGCCATTAAAGTATAACATTAAAATATAATAGTGTCCCTGTTTCTTGTTGTACTGTAATACCGAAAAGCTTAATATGAAATACTGGCCACGTGTTTTTGAGACTGTTCATCTCAGACAAACAGTTAGTGCAAACAATTAGTTAATTGTCTAGACACAAGCAACTTGTCACGGTCCTGGGCCCTTTTGGCCCAGCGTTTTGTGTTTTCATGTTTTGATTTTAGTTTATTATTATATTCCTTGCCCTTGGTGTGATGTATTTTGGTTCTCTGGTTTGAGTTCTGTCCTTTGTGGTTTGTGTGCCTGTATTTTCCTTGCCCTGTCTGTTGTGCTCCCCTGTGTAGTCCGTGTTTATGTTCCTGTGTAGTCGGCGTCTCAGGTGTGTGTGTATGTGTCTTGCCTTGCTCTCTTGCTCTCTCTCGCTCTCTTGCCCTCTCGCTCTCTTGTCCTCTCGCTCTCTTGCTCTCGGGCTCTCTCGCTCTCCCGCTCTCTCTCTCGTCAGCCCCAATTCCTCCCAGCTGTGTCTCCCTCCTGTGTTCCATTCCCTGATTGCTTCCCCTTGTATTTAAGCCCTGTGTTTTCCTGTGCTCCCTGTTCCGTGATTCCCTCTTAACAGTGCCTGTGTGTTTCAGTTTCAGTTGTTTCTCTCACGGTTTTTATTTCGCTTATGAGTCTCGCGGTTGCTTTGCTTTTGTTGCGTAGTTTTCATGCCAGCAATAAACCTGGGAGCTTCACTCACTTCCGCCTCTGAGTCTCGCATTTTGGATCCACACCTCCGCCCGCTCGCTTACACACAGCCCGCCATGACACAACTAATTCATCAATGATGTAGAAAAAAGAAGTCTTGATGTCCAAAACAATGTGAAAATAATGTAGTTTAGTATTTAATATCCTTTATAAATAAAGAACCTATTCATGCTTTTTCCTTATTCAATATGACAAATGAATAGATCCAATCAGCCCTAAAAAAAATGAGGTACTATGAGATATTACTAAAGGCACTGGAATAAATTCAATCAATAGATCTTGACTCACTGGTTTCCAGTCAAACTTTGCTGCGTATTGTCAAAATGAATCCTGAAAGTTTACATTTATAAATGTGTACATAAACACTTAGCTTACATTTCATTTTATTTAGACATTGAAATAAGCTGGCATATAAAGACACTAATGAGATGGATTGTCTTAAACATTTTCCACGGTTTGCTACTGATGGTAGAATTTTCCAATATTTACTGGTTTACAATCAAATAGCTGAAACACCATTGTTATTCCCATCAAACCCAGGACTAACTACCAAATGAAGTCATGCCAAAGAGTTCAACGATTATGGTAAACGTGGCCTGTAAACTTAAATCTTGAAGTTAATAAGATAATAGATGACAGAGGAAGTCAGACATTCTCAGAGTTTTCATGAACCAGTGTTAATTTAGGGAACCAGGCTATAGTTGAGGGCTGCAGAGGAATAGTGCACACATCAAAAAATAAATAAAAAAATCTGGAAACCAGTAATTTATTTAATAACCATTAAGCTGTCAGAAAAATTCCCTGACATTGTGTGAATGGGGTGCAGTTTGTCACAGTAGCCAAGCAAAGTAGTAAACATAGACGGTGGCCACTGCCCTAATTTCATATCATGTCTGTGATTGAATAAATAGGCAGTTACTGTTAGTCTGTAGTGTGTTGAGTTTGCCGTTTTACGCTTCAAATTGTAAGTTGTGCTTTTGGTTTATGTTTTTATGTTTCAGTTCATAGGATGGTTTAGTCTTTTGGCCTTTTTGAGTTGATTAAACTATTTTTGAGGAACAGATCCGTCTCCACTGTATCTCCACTCTCCACAGAGAGTTTATCATGGAAATTCCTTTGTTTTGTTTTTTTAAGAATGCAAAGCTGTGACACCACGAGTGTAGTGGGCTCCTGGTTTGAGCTTCGTGTTAGCACAGATACAGGAGAGGGTCATCAATGTAATTAATTAGTAACAATGCCGTGTAACTACTGGTTAGTTGTGTATTTTAAATTAAGAAAATAATTAGTTACATTATTCATACATATCCAAAGAAAAGGAATTATAGTGCTACCCAGACCTTTTTGTCCTTACTGAAGTTAATTGAATTTTATTGGAGAGGTTTATAACAACTCAGTGTCATGGCAGTGTACTAGAGTGATGAGGTAGAGGACCCAAAAGCAAGACACGGACAAAGACCTTGTTCAAGTTTGTTTAACTAAACTTGAACAAAAGGTGAGCCTATATTTGGCTGAAACACAAAACAAAGGTGAAAGATGATAAGGGTGACACTAAAGTAAGACTTAAACTGGGAAATCACTAAACAATGACAACTATAACTGAACTGTGAAGGCTATGAACATGATTCTGCAGGGGCATGGAAGAAACCCTTAAACATAAACATATGCTAGATATATAAACATGAGCTAGATACATAAACGTGCCCGGAACAGATTAATGAAGTAGATGAGACCTGACGTGACGGGGACAACACAGACGACCTGAAAAAGACTGACTGAACCACAGAGACTAAATACTCACAGGGGTGATCAGGGGAAGCGGAAACACACGAGGAAACCGCTGACACAATAAATCATAATGACACCACATGGGAAGTGGAAACTAAGCACATGGAACATGGAAACGAAACATGATGGGACGCAGACATGACATGAGCTTGACCACAAGAAACACATGGACAGACATGAAACATGACAGGTAAACTACACGAACCAACAAGGGAGACTAAATCACAGAGGGTGATGACACAAAGGGATCTAATAAACAGAAATAAAGACTGGCCAACTTAGGAGCTTAAGATAACTAGATGAGCTTAACATAAACAATGAATAACAAAATACTAGTACTCTCAAATTGCAACAACAAGAACTTAAGATGTCTTCAATACTAATATAAAAAATACAACAATACAAAATGAACACAAAATGCTGGGTCACAGACCCAGCCCATGACACTCTGAAAAACCTGACTGAAAAAAACTTAGTTTTATGAATGAATAAACAGGTGAACAAATGAGCATCACAATGTATCATTCAAAAGGAGGCCTATGATTAAGGGTTGTTTTACAAGCCTTTAAAAACTAAGCGAACAAATGGTCCATACAAATTTGCTGAACACATTTCCTATGTACCCATAGCTGCAGTATATTGTGTTGTAAATCAGTCATGTGCTAAATAGATGGGTTAAAGGAAAGCAATGTTAAATAATCCTAAGTGAACTTTCATGCCTTTGTGAACAATGACGTGAAACACCTTTCATCTTGTTGGTTGGGTTTGAAATTAATATCTAGTTTTTCCAGCGATAGAATGGATCGTGGTAAATTCTCTTGCCACGCATCATTTCTCCTGAGATCCAGCACCTGCTTCTGCTGTCAGGCGTGCTCTCACATCAGTGTCTCGTCTTCTTGGCCACGTTCCAGTTTTGTTCGCCTTAACGTGAAAAATAGGGAAATAACTTGATAAGGGGAGGGAAAGAGAAAATGTATCCCCTTGTAAACAGTCTACTTCAAATACAGCTAAAGAGCAACCACTCATGCAGTAAAGGAATCTGTGGTATGGGCATCATATGAAACCCACTGAAACCCTGTTTAAAGTGTGATAGCTCCACTTTTTCCACATCATTACTGTTCTGGCATCAGCCATCAAAACATTTTAGCTTGTCAAGATATCAAAATGCCACACCGCTGTCAGAATACATTTCAAGCGTGAGAAATTTTCATTTCATGCATACTGCAGTAATGCAATTAAGTAAACACCCCTGGCTAATCAAGTTACTAAATTACACCCACGTCAAGGCGATGTTTGTATGAGAGACAAATTGAGATGATCGGCAAACCGACAAGACATTTGTTTGTGCAGTGCCGGAATAAGTGCAGCAGGGGAATGTGCAGTTTGATTACTGCAGATGAGGTTGAGGAATTGCAAACATGGTTATTAAAAGTAATTTGAATTGCAATCAGGCAAAAGGCAAAAATATACTTAAATCCCGTCAACTTGTAATTGAAACCCGATATGATAAAGAATGTTGCATTTATATCGCAGTGCTTTATAATTGATGATTCTAATAAGAACAATATTAACATAATGAAGAGTTGTATTTGTAAAAACATGCAGACAATGAAGTATTTTTCCTCCATGTATTACAGTCATAAACCACTACTAGCATTTTCAACATTTACAAGTAAAGTATGGCAGGATGGGGATTATTACAAAAGGTCTAGGGTTAAGTATTGGGGCTCTTCTCTATAGCAACGCCTTTTTAGGTTGCCTGTCTGTGTTGGTGACCCTGGACCCTTCTCTAGCACCTGCCTAGAGTGTGTTTACTCAGGTCTGCAGGCAGGTGAAAGTCAGAAAGCTGAGGCATAGGAAAAGATTAGAAAGTATCTCATCAGAATGGATGAACAGGATGTTTGTCTGAACCATAAAAATGCTCCCAGTGGAAGGATAGTCTCAGAAAATGAGGTGGAAAGCCGTGTGATTGCCCCAGTTCTGCTTGGTACCAAGTTAACACAGTAAATTATTCTACAAGTTACATCTTAGTCTCCTCAAGAATTCTTTTTACACTGAGGAAACCTGGTTTCATCAGAATTTACATAACGGGACAGCATGTTTCCACTCTGAGGTAAAAGACAGGGCAAAAGAATCTGAAAGTCAGGCTGATTATTCAAGGTGACTGATTGCATATGTGTTTTTACGACCGTAAAACCTCAATTTTTCTATCGGTGCATCAATTTTATGCTTTAAGTCACCTCTCAGTTGAACTACATTCTCTTTCTTGTTAATTCAACAAATTCAAGCCTACTTAGGTATCTTTTATTGCCTCAGATTATTTATTTATTTACTGAAGATGAAGCACATTAAGAGCTCAGCTAATGTTTTAGCTACATGGAATGCCTTCATCAGTGGTTCTGGTGTTATGGATTGAAAAATAGAAACAAAGTGTGGTTACTTATCTGTAGAGAGTATTTCACCTCATGTCTGATAAAACAGTGTCAGTTGAGGGGTTTTATCATAACACCCAAAAAGGCTTCTTGCAAAGGTTTACAATCCCTCTGAGCACCTCAGGTGAACATCTGTGATATTGCGAAGGCTTCACTGGCTCTTTAGGACAACATATAGAGCTGGGTGTGCACTCTGATAGTGCGAGAGCTTCTTTTGTTGGAAAAATCACAGTGGCATAAAGTGTGACATTACTAGGCTAGTTTAGAAAAACTCATTTGGGTTGTGCTGAAAAAACAAAATTGCCCAATCTGGCTGGTTGTCAGATTAAAAATATTTTAAGATGCAAATTAGTTTGGGCAAATTTGTGCAGCTTAACTCCCCCAATCAATTCCAAAAGTCGCACTAAACAACTCGTTTTCAAGACGTGAGTATAAGGGAAATGGAAATCCATCACTAGGAATGAAAAGGAGTTCTGTTCAGAAGACTCATTGTTTAAAATCCATACTCAGTATTATCCATGACCCAATGAAACTGGGTGATTGAAATGTATCATTTAGAGTTTGTAGCTATAGGTGATGAACTAAAGGAACAGATTCGTCCCTTTTTAATAAAAAAAAGATTGTTAATGCCGATATCTATTCAACTAATCACAACACCTAGCAAAGATTATTTGGGTAAACATATAGACATGATGAAGACAACTGCTTGATTTTAATGTGACCATCACAATGAGGTAGAATGTGATTAGAGTGACTTTGGATGTGGCATGGTTGTTAGTGCTAGAAAGACTGGCGTGAATATGTCACAAATTGCTGATCTACTGCTGGTCCGCTGGATGACAGCACCCACCCTGTCACTCCTGTCAGATCAGAACAGGAAACTGAGGCTACAATTCACACAGGCTGAACAAAACTTGACAACAAAAGATTAGAAAAACATTCAGCAATTAGATTAATCCCGATTTCTGCTATAATTTTTGGATGGTCAGGTCAGAAATCGTTGTAAACAACATTAAATCATAAAATTCACCCTGCCTTGTAATAACGGATCAGGTTTGTGATGGTGATATTTTCTTTGGTACTCTAGTACCAACTGAGCATCATTTAAATGCCACAGCCTACCCGAGTATTATTGCTCACCATGTCCTTTCTGACCACAGTGTACCCATTTTCCGATGGCTGCTTCCAGCAGGATAACACAGCATGTCACAAAGCTCAAATCATCTCAAACTGGTTTCTTGAACATCACGAGTTTACTGTACTCAGGTGGCCTCCACTGTCACCAGATCTCAATGGGATGTTTTGAAGTCTTGTCAGATTCGTATCATGGAGGTGAAGCCAACAAAGCTGCAGCAGCTGTGTGATGCTGTGTGAAGAACTTTTTCAGCACCTCGTGAAATCAATGTCATCACAGATATAAGGCAGTTTGAAGCAAAAGGTATTGGATGGATGGATGGATGGATGGATGGATGGATATGTTCAGATTTTAAAATTCTCAGCACAATTTCTACCAGGGGTTTATATAAATCATTGCCTCAGCATTTTTTTTTAAATTCTTGCTGCAGTCTGTCACTGGCTGTTTCTCCCTGCAACACACATAAAATGAGCTATCCTACAGCTAAATTTTAGAATAAATAATCCAACGTACCAGAGTTACTGGGCAGTCAAAGCTTGGTTTCATACATATATGGCTGAAGTAGTTGCATTTTTGTAACTTTCCTCATTTAAATAATTAATGGATTTGTTGAATAAACAAAAGAGTCAAAGCCTCAGCAAACAAGTCCAACTTATAATAGCCACAGCAGTCAGCCAGCACATGCACCTCTCACTGAAGCACATATAAAAGGCATTTTGTGCTGCTCTCTTTTGCTGCCACAGTGCTGACCTGAAAGCTTTTCCTTGTTTATGCTGCTGATGCTGTGCATGCAGCATTTCAATAACCCGACCTCAACCCCAGTATCCACCTGTAAGGCTCAGAGTCGTTGCTCCTGAGAAGTTATTATTTTTTTATCATTATCTGTTTGATTGTGAGGAGTCACAATGGCAAAGGCGTGACGTCAGTGCGAACACTGTGTGCACTCTCTGTTTAGACACAGTAGGCTTTCTAAACTAGAGTGAAGGAAATGCAGCAGCTTAAAGGTGATAAGACCTAAGGAAAAAGGTTCAGAATAGATCTGTGATGTGAAACTGTTAAGGACAGATTGAAGGCACTGGATGACAGCTTCAGAAAAATGCTTCTGTTTGCTGTCAATAGCTGCAGGCAAAAGACTTTAAGAGATATTCAGCTGCACATCAGAATAGTTTCACATGGTTTTTTAGAACATCAACACTGAGACCAGGCAACAGAGGAATGCCTATATATCAGTTGAATGCCATTGTGCAGCATCTTGTATTAACTCCTAATGCCATGATTGAAGCTGTTAAAGTATCATCCTTCAAAGCCTTGATTCCACTGCTTCACTGCTTTCTGAGAGTGGCATTGATTGTCTACTCATTTGCCAAGTTTGCCAAGTGTTAATCAGGAACTGATTAGAAGCAGGGGATGGAAAAGAGCTAGGGCTGTAATTGATTTGCCTCAGCTAAGGACGGAGATTAGTCACTTAAAGGGGCTTGCTACCCGCTTTAATAATTAACCGATGTCATCACTGTTTCCCTGGACACAATAAAAAATCCTTCAGCAGCTTTAAATGTGAGACCTGCGTGCCCTGGTTGCTGGCCTTACACAGTGTACGGGTTGGCTTTCGAGCTTCAGACGAAGCTTGCCTAAAATAACAAATATTGAGAAATCTGTCCCGAGGCACAGACAAAAAAGTAAGCTGATTCTTCAGAAGGACAGCATCTCCCTATAAACCCTTTTCGAAATGCAGTGTAACACTTTGATTTAAGCTCATATTCCAGGGGAAGCAAGTTCTTCTGGAGTCAAAAGAAATGCCCTTGAAAACCTGACTTTGGCTCATTTTTGATGGATGTCCTGGGAATGTAATTTGGACTCCGTTTTCAGAAGGTTAAAATGGGAGTATTTTGAGTAAACAAGCCTTTCCCAGTGAGTTTAGGAGGATCCAATTGGTGAGGAAGAACGAAATGCTGTAGAACATTTAGGCTGATGCCAAAGATGCGGAGACCACCAGGTTACTAAATCATGAAAGGAAAATAAAACATGATTTTTTAATTGAAACATAACTAATAGAACCTTTATTTTGGATGGTCCTGAGGTATGAAGCTACTAGAGTCACTATGACTTCCAGATTTCAAGTCCACAGCTTATACTTTGATCAGTGAAGCTCAAATTCTTCTTTTTTAGAATAAGTAATGTCATTGTGGAAGATAAAGTAGGGCATTTTTTATGCAGTTTGGCATCTTAGAGTGAAATAACATGGCCATTGGAAATCCCTGGGGACTTTTATCATTGATCTTTCCTCCTTTTTTATTAGTGCCTTTATCATTTTTTTTTTTGCATTCTGACTCTGTCTTCCCCCTCATGGCACAGGTAATGGATATCCACTGTTTGGAGGGAGCAAGTGAATTGAGGCATTTTTCTTTTCATTATTTCCCCTCCTCTGAAATCCCTGTCTTGTATTTCTTTCTCATGGTCTGTCACTGATGGAAAGCTTCTTTTCTTTGCTTGCTGTAGTGCCTGCGTCATCCAGAGTCCAGCAGTCATACAACCACTTCATCTTCCCCACAGTGTATTTGGGTTGCACACATTCTAACCTGCGCTGTGCCCTTTTGGCTCATTCTCTCTCCCTCTTTTCCCATGTTTACTTTTTCCCTGCACCCACTATCTTGCCTGCCTTCATCTCTCTTCTCTTTTTCACATCCACATCTTTCTGTCTCATCTTGTCTCTGCTCTCCTCCCAATATACATCTCTTATCTCTCCTTGTATTGCTGCCATATAAATTATTGATGGCCCATCCTTGACTCGACTGGTGTAGTCAAAGGGCGACCCAAGTCCCGAGGACAACATCAATACCAAGCTAAAAGTACAACGGTGGCTTGTGCACACTCTGCTTGACTAACTTTAACTGAAGTCCCTCTTTACTAATGAC
>VUQR01009610.1:5796-26387 GCA_015108515.1 Hemichromis elongatus | reverse complement strand
TATGTGTATGTTGTGTTGTGTGAAGTGTGTGACTGGTGATTGAAAGTTTTGGCTGATGGATGGATGTTTGAGAGATTAATCTGGCTGAGATTTTTCTTTTTCTTTTTCTTTTCTTTTTTTTTTTTTTTTAATTTGGAGCTCTTCAGATGACTTACAGCTCAGTTCAGTCCACTCAAATGGGACATAAAGGCCCTGTGTGCTGGATTCTTACATCACTTTGGACATTGTTGTTGTGATGTCATGTTCTAGCTCGTGGCACCAGTTTATTTGGAAATCAGCACTTCTTTATTGTTGCAAGAAATTACATCTGTTGTCATTTTTCTTTTAATTCAGAATTCTCTTTCATCTCTACATATCTTTGAGGCATCCGAATTACGATTTTTATTTTTTTATGATCCTATTGCAGCGTCTAATTTTGACTGAGTAATGTAATTTGCAGAGAGATATGCCACCAATTATTGAGGAAACACCAAAATAAACATTATTAGAAAAACCGTCTGTTCACAAAATTACATCAGTAATAAGAAAATCGGTCATTTAAAATGGTACACCTTGCATGTAGAGTCATTACTGAACTGCGTGTAGCTGTTTTCACATTCCTAATGTTTACTTACTTCATCACTTCTGATTATCAGAGCATTTAAACTCAACAACTTTGTACAGTTAGAGTCGCTGTTTGATGTAATTTTGATGTAGTTTATCTAAAAATGCAGTAACAAAACTGTAAGGTGTGTATATACATATAGTATATATGACAGGTATTCTCTTAGAGAGTGTAAGAAACAAAAATCAGAATAGACAGTGTTGTAAGCATGTCAGAGGTAGTGCTGTGCTTCTGGTGAACAGGCTTCACATTTTTATTGTTGATCCAACAGAGCCGGTAACACAGGCCTAGGTTCTGGTAGACCTTTCTCAGGTTCAGACAGGGACTGATGTTTTTAGACACGGATTTTTGTGTTATTCTGATAAATAAACACTGTCTGTTACAGATTAGCAGGACTGATAAGGTTTGCTGCCTAGCTGCATCATACATAACCATCGATATTATCAGAAGTCGATGTTGCTTTCTTGATATCACCCAGTTTTGAAGCCTTGAGAGGAGCATTTCTACCATTGCCTTATACAGAGGTCAGGCGAGAAAACCATAGACTTTTCCATAGACTTCTACAGAACCAGAAGTCTTTTTGCAATCATAGCAGTCGCCATCTAGTGGCCTTCAGATAAAATGCAAGTTTAAGATTTTTCTGCATTGGATCCTAAAGTTGTGTGTCAACTGGAGGAGGTAAGGACAGCACTGTTGGTACTTATATATATTTTACAAATATCGCCCTAATTCTTTTTTTCTTTTTTTTTGGTAGTATTTCTTAGTATATCAATATTAATAAAAAAAAAAACAGACAATGTACTTCCTGGGAGACGCCTTTTTTCCTTTTGCTTATAACTGTTTCCATGTTTCTTTTTTGTTGCAGTGTTAAACATTCTATCATTTTCTTTTCATTGACTTAAAGCTGTGGCTTTCAAAAAAACAAAACTGAAAACGAGGCTTTGGTATCTGCTACCAGAAAGTCAGATATTGTAGCCTCAAAACCCTTCATGTTACATAGAGGTTGGAGGAGAACAAAATAGGGCAAAAAATAAATGAAGAAATCTGATTCATGTGAACTAAGCGAAACAGGTGTACATGGCTAACTTGAGCTATTTTTCTTTCTCTGTCCTTTTCAAATAAATGATAAAGTAGAAAAAATCAGGAGGCCTAGAAACAGAATAATTAATTAATTAATTAATAGCAACAATAATTCAGGCCTTTAGGTTTGTAGGATTGTTTTCAGATTTTCTCCTTCCCGGTGTACCTGTTTCACTTTTAATACTTTTGTATTGTTAGCTTATTAAGTTAGAAGGAGCAGTTTCTTTCTGGCAGTGTCTTTTTGAGGCATTCTGTTACTACTTCACAGAACCAGGACATCCTGGATGTGAATGTTGTGCTCTACAGGGGTAAAATGTTAAATGTAAAGGTTACTGTTTTTCTCTGTTGGTTTGCTGTTCTCTTTTTCTGAGATTTCCACTTGTATAAGAGGTCAGCAGTAAGGTTCACTTGTCTGATGAGGACACATCGAATGCTGGCTGAATGAGAGCAGCCAAACGGAAAACGCATGTTGTGATACCAAACGTTTCCAGTTAACTTCTGCCACACAACACAATGCAGGCTCCAAAAAAACTAAAAATGATGCAGCTAACTGCATGACAGGGCGATAGCCCGTGGCAGATGGAGGTAAAAATCCTAAACCTCAGCAGCAAGTAACTAAGCATGAACTGTCTTCCCCCATTTAATTTGTGAAGATGCCACAGTTATAAGTACTATAAAAATGCACTTTTGTGATTGTTGCTGTTGTCCCCATGGTAACAGATAATGGTTATGTGTTAAGGGTTCCAAAAGATCATACTATGCACTAAGAAACAGCTGGGGCTATTTGTGAGTGCTGCGCTCACTGAAAAATAATATTAAAAAATAAATTAATTTAAAAAAATGAAAGTAATTATTTTTGGCAAAGTATCTTGTTGGCACTCAGGGATTTGGTATATACTCACCACCCCCGCACAAAGCTGTGTGTGACAGATTTACTGCGCAAAATTTCACTGTTGTTGCTTTGAAGGAATATATTAAGCTGTCACCATTAACCATGTTTTACTATTTATGCACAATGTCCTTTCACTTTATGCTGATTTATTTATTTTTTTGGCCACAACACTAGCCTCTTTCTGTTTCACTACATTCTGAAAATAGCATCTGTGTCGATGTTAGGCGTGACTGTAAATGACAAAGACGAGATTATAAGCAAAACACGTGGTTCATTTTTTTCCCCCACAGCCGCTCGTCTGATAAAACAGCTTCACACTGTCATTCAGGCAAGGCGGCATTAATGACCTTTAATTAATCCTCAAATATAGGATCTGCATTTGACTATGATGACATTCAGCCTTATTAAATTAGTTTCAGCCTGTATTAAGGAGAAAACCAGCCACTAAACGCATCTGTATGAAGGCAAGGCATTAAAAGACTGAAGTATGGACCTTATCTATTTCGCCGTCAATTTCAAATAACTTTCTTCTCATGGAAATGTCAAACTGGAGAGAGCAAAATGTTCTCATATTTGATATAATAACACGCAGAGAGCCAGAAGAGCTATGAAGCAAAGTACATTCAGCATTTAAATGTCGTTTGGTCAAATGAAGGCTGTGTTCACTGAGTATCTGAGTGCTTTGAGTCAGGCTTGATGTAAGGGTTATGTATCTGGAGCACAGCAGATGCTAAAAGGCTACTGTGTAGGAAAGCGAGGTCAGCGGAGATCAATGTGATTGATGTTTGATGGGGTCGACCATCTAAATGTGTAAATAAGGCTGAGCGGCTTTGGAGTTTTTGTTTGCCCGCTGTGTGTATAGCACCCATGCTTTTTTTTTTCTTTAGATTTTATGAACTTCAAAGGTTTGAGGGTATTTAATCATGTTTACCTCTGTGACTGTGTTCACGCCCCCAGTTTGTTTTCTCTTGATTCAAAGCTCACTGCAAAAGCTGATTTTGTTCGGGGTTTTTATCTTGTTTGTTTAGGTTCACTCTGCTAAGCCAGACCTTCTAAACTAAACCCGCGTGGAGCCTGTTTACCGAACATCGGCTCAGCGGTCTGCCGTCCAAATCCAATCTAGTCCTCTCACTGCTGACCACAGTTTATCACTTTTAATATCACGTGCAAAGACTTTTAGTGTGGAATATAGCCTGAGAATGAGCATCTGACTGCAGCAGCTCAGCCCTCTTTGGCGTGCAAAGCAAGTGCTTAAAGTTTATGGTGATATTCTTTCAAAGCATGCAACTACCTACACCGGTCTTTTTCATTTGCCGTCATGTTTTTCCTTTAACCACTTTAACCATTGCACCATGTCCAATCAATATAGTGAACAAACAAGAATAGAGAACAAGTGGGATTGGCATTCCATCGGTCTCAGATACTCCAGCCACTGCAGCCACTTGTGTCTCTGAGATGTGCACCAGGTGTCCTCTCATATCAAATAATGAAGTTACAGCATTAGCTCGTGGTTCTCACTTGCAGTAGCATGCCAATGCTTCTCTCTGCTGCAAAACAGTGGAGCTCTCTATCTGGGTTGGGACAGAGAGACTGTTCCAAGTGTTATGGAATCTTACTCATGAGTGATGAAAAAGTGGACTGGCGGCTTGGTATCATGTCACTAGTAATGCAGATTAAAAAAAAGAGAGCTAAGCTGAAAGACAAAGTTTTTCATTTATCAGTCATCGGGCTGATGCTCACCAAAAAAAAAAAATCTTGAGCAAATTATTCTCTAGTGTGACTCGGCTTAGCCTTAGAGATAGGTTGATAAGCACATCCGGAGGGACCTCAGAGTAGAGGTGCTGCTCATCCGTGTCGAAAGGAGCCAGTTCAGGTGAAGTGCTGGAATCGGAGTCTCCTTTTGGATGTGCCTCCCTCCAGGCCAGATGATTATATGCCTCATCTGGCCTGGGAATGTCTCAGAAAGTATTGCTGTGGAGAACGACTTCTGGAATACCCTGCTCAGCCTGCTGGCACCTTGGCTTAAGATGATGGATGGATGGATGGATGGATGGATGGATGGATGCCATGACAAATTTTTCCACGAATAGTTAATGTTGTGACAAATTTGACGCTAAATCACAATGATACTAGTACTTTTTAGTGCCTAAATCTAACTGTTATGCCAGTCTAGGGGCTCATGAAAAACAAACAAACAGAAGAAACATATAAAAATACAACAGGGTTGATCCATTTACAAAATTAACCATGGCTTACTCCTATTTTCTACTTCAAACTGTCATACAGAAAGCCCAGGGCACATGTTACGCAGGTGTGGCAGGTTGGGACAAGGAAAATATGAATGAATCCTCCGCAGACGGTGACCGTCTTGGCTCATTACGTAACCTGTGGTCATCAGTTAAGAGCCAGTTAGTCCTTAGCTGCGTGTTACCACACCATTCACGGTCTGGTACACACACATGATAGTTAGCATACTTTTTACACTCACTCACACTATATACTGTAGACCGTTAAAATAAAGGAAAGAAAAAAACAAAACACAGAAGTTATACAAAATGACAACTTGACAGTGGCAGTGGCGGCGCACTGTTGGCCACTTGTGTAGGCTACGTCATAGCCAGATGTTTAAGTTTAACTTGTGCACAGCATTTTTTATCCTTGAAATGAAATCCAGCAATCCCCCAATCAGTACAAGTCAGTAGTTTTAGACAATGTGTTTTCATCCTATTAAATAATACCGTTTTTTTCTCACTCCAAGGTGTTTTTTGAAATATTGGTTGATAAGATATTAACCCCATTTTAGAGACCTTCGTAAGTCCACATGAGGTGGTAGGAGTGATAGGGGAGGCGCTGCAGGTTTATCACCTAGAAAACAATGAATCCTATCATCCTACCTAAATCTAAGGCTGGTTTGGAAAAACATTGCGGTTTTGGTTCAAATGCATCACTTCACACCAGTAATCTTTCCCATTTATGAATGGTTTTACTTTACAATACCTAAGGACCCTTTATGTTTAATTTTACAACACCTGCAGTAACTCACAAATGCAGTAGCTGAAAATGAACTGAATATTTCCGTGCTGCAAGGTTTCAGTATGTATGTTTGTAGGCGTTTTGCTAATTAAAGCGGTGTTTTGTTGTTTTACTATACTCGTTGCCTTTATAACGACCTTCTCTGTTGAGGTCAGGAAAGCGATTCCGCTCCCTGAAGACCAACACAGAGAGACTGAGGAGGAGCTTCTTCTTGCAGGCGATACGCTCTCTTAATCAGTCCACCACACTGTACTGCTACCTGGATGCACAGTCACTTTAACACTTAAACCCGTGACACTTATATTTATTTATTTATACCCTCTTCTTATATTGTATATTTGGTATTGCACAACACAGCTGTCTCTTATTTTGTATTTTTTTCATATATGTCTCTTTATTGCATATTTTGCACTGTACAGTTATGTTATTTTATTCTAATTCTACATTTTGTCTGTTCTTTCTTAGTTAAACTTATCTTTGTTTGCCTTTCTGTATTTATTCTTTATTTCGTAGTCTTTTATTTAAGGTAACGGGCAGTTGTACAAAGCATTTCACTACATATCGTACTGTGTATGATTGTGTATGTGATGAGTAAAATTTGATTTGATTTGATTTGATTTATAAGTGAGACAATACACATTCCTGCATTGATGAAGGAATGACACAATTTCTTCCCTTCTTTATTTTAAGTACGCTTAATTATAGAAAACCAGCAACAAACAATTTCTCAAAAAAAAAAAATACTTCCAATACTTTCTTTCGTTGAATCAAAATGAAAATATATGGTATTAAAAACACGTTGAGTCTGTTCTGGTTTACTCCTGACAGATTGTGCTTCGGTTTTCCCGAATGAGAACTGAGAGTCTGTGGTTATTTGTTGCCACTTGAGTTTAAATCACATTTGTCCTCCGTTGATGAAAATGGAAACAAGCTGCTCTGAAATGTATAGAGAAGATGTCCTTTATAACATCTCGCCCACGCAGCAGCAGCAAAAAGTAGTTTTGTTACAGGAAATTGTCCTCTTTTCCTGCCTTAAATAACCGCGTTTCCTGTCCTGTGTTCTCAGATTGACCACTACGCCCAAAGAGATCTGAAGAAGGGCCTGCAGCTCTTTGGCACAGAGGGCAACGTGGGTTTGACCAACGCCTGGATGATAGTACAAACTGATGTAAGTTGTGAGACCACCGGAGGGAGTAGGCGATGCTTTGGAATGCATCGCTTTCAGATTTAACTGCTTTAGAAAAAATAATAAAACTGTGCCAATTATGGTAAATACAAGCTTGAATCTGTGACATTTTGACTTCATTATCTATTCTTAACAGTAACTAACTTGCTGCTATCATAGTTTCACTGTATCTTTTTCTGGTTTTATTTTGGGGAGGGTTGTCCCACTGTGATCATGTTAAACTATAAGTGCAGAAATGAAGAAACACCACTTCGTTTTACATTTCCCCTTTCAGGGTAATATATGAATAAAACACTGCAATCCTTTTAGCCGTTAATAGGATCTGGACATTTATAAGTCGGCTAATAAAAGAAACACCACCAGTCTGAGAAATGACATCAGAAGACATGTCTTGAAATGACTCTACTGACAGTAATAAACACTTAAAGCGTTCTTGGTTTAAATGCTCTGGTAAAATGTTTTCAGAGAGATTAATGCAAACATCATAGACTCTCAGAGGTAATCTTTGTCTCCAGCTTTCACTTTCATCTGCATTTTCTTGTTGCATTTATATATATATATATGTTTTTTCTCCCTATATTTGTCTGCAAAGAAAACACAATGTGAAAAAGACAGATTTGGAATTAAGGATTGCAGAGGACGGATGCTGCTGTTAGAAAATGTGTCTAGGAGACATCAAATGATAGATCGCAGACTTCGGGGCTCTTTGGACCTTCTTTTTCTTTTTTACATCACAGATCCTGTGTTATGGCTTGTAGTTTTGTTCCATTAGTAAATGTGCGGTACATGCTGGTTGTTTGGCTCTGCTCTGTGTTTTTGTGTATACGTGTGTCTAGTGTGTGTTTACCTGTGTATATGTGTGTGTTTGTGTGTATGGTGACTGATAAGACACGAATGATGACAAAGAAATCTATTGCTATGCAAATACTGTATGCAAATTCAGGTGTGTTTGTACGTGTAGGTGTAAATGCGCACAGTTGATTTTCCTTCTGCACGCCGGATCACGCCATAAGAATCTGCAAGAATGAGCCGCTGCCTGAAAATGCTAGCGCGCGAGCGTGAACGTGCATTCGCCCCCCCTTTGTCAGATCAGTGCCGCTGTGTGTATGTATGGCTCTCCACAGAGTCTGGCTGAGATGAAGATCATTATACGGCAGCGCTCATTCTGTCACTCCCTCCCAAGCCTCTTACATATATGCTGACTCACTGAATGGATAGATGTCCCTGGAGCAAAGTTCACCCTGAATATTATTAATGGCCACCTATGGAGCTATGTATGCATGCATGTGGACGCAGATCTGCCTTAGACTGAATAGTAAGGCACTAAATGAATGCTAGGTATAATAAATCTGGCTGCACACATTTGGTCGTTAACTTTTCAAGGTGATAACATCTGAATAATCTGACAGAAGTTTACAGCTTTATTTCCCAGCGCTCTCTGGTCATTTGAATTCTGTAGTTCCTCATGTTAGTGCATCCATTGTTTAAGGAAGTGAGTAAGTTTTAAATTAACACACAATCCCCAACTGTGCGCACGCAGCTCGGACAGCATTATTCCCCTGTGGAATTTAAGTCCACCAGATCAAAAAAATATATCTCTTTCAGAGGCATTTAATCTTTTCAACTACACTGATGAAATGAATTGCAGTGAAAGCCACGATGCCTTATATAAAAAAATCTATACCAATCTCAAAGCAGGGAAATATTTATTTAAAAGAAAAGCAGGGCGAGTTAGAAAGTTATTTTAAGGCTTTAAGACGGCTGCAGCTCAATATCAGGAGGATGAGGTTATTTATATGCTCAGCACATATCGGTTATTTTGCCCAAGGAATCTTAATTCTTGCGAAGTAAACAGCGTTCGTGCCCATCACTGGAGGATGTATATTTCTTGCCCGTGAATTAGGATTTCAGTGTGATGATAACAAAAGGTCAGACTCTGAAGGCTCATTGTTTTGTCTCCCGGCGCAGTTTCGTTGCTGTGGAGTGACCAACCACACAGACTGGTTTGAGGTTTACAATGCAAGCCGCGTGCCAGACTCCTGCTGCCTGGAGTACAGCGACAACTGTGGCCTGGACAACCCGGGAACATGGTGGACAGCGGTGAGTTCACACATATAAACCCATCTTTCTTCTTTTGTTGTGTTTTTTTTTTTTCTTCACAATTTTATTTTTGCATAGGATATATTTAGTTTGCTAAACCCATCTTCAAACAGCAGTTGATGAATCGCACTTTGTTGCAGCTGGGTGCAAAAGGGCAGTGAATGCCTGTGAAGAGGGCTGAAGCTAAAGCCATATTTAGTGTGTAAAGGGCACGTAACATTTTAATCACCTGCAAAATCATATACACAACTGGATGTGAAAAAAAATGGATAATTTAAGATTAATTAAATGCAGTGTTGTAAACTTGAAAATTGGAAAATGTGAGGGCTTTGCAGCCAACTGTTAGACAATGATGGAGATATTTTTAATGATAGATGGAGCAGTTAGAGGAGCACTTCTCTGATACAGGTAAATATGTAGTCAATATCATACTTTGGTAATAGCAAATGTAATATGTAATTTTTAGGGGTGGGACTAGATTAAAAAAAATTGCTAAATAATTAGAGGCTTTGCAATGAACTAAACTAGATTAATCACATTCAGTCACGCAAGAAAATTTGCCCCAAAGCCAAATGTTTTTTAATTTTAAAGGGTTTTAGTGGGCGAAATAATAGACATGGACATGAATATTGTAACTCAAGCTCTTTTAATTTATGGGGGGGGCATTTAAACTGCATTTCAACAGGGGAAAATAATATCCCTAGCAAACTTAAAAATAAAGTGTTGTTTTAAGTACTTTAAGTACTTTTTCAAAATGGTATTTTCTTTAAACAATAATGATATTAAAAATTACAACATAAATTGCAGTTTTTCTTTTTAAAAAATAAGGCAGAAACATAAAGGGTTATTTGAACAGTTTCACCTTTAAACTCTGAGTAACTTTAGCCAACATTATTTTGTACATTAGGCTAAAAGAGTTTGATCATCAAACATTTTAGTTCAAAAATAACAAACCTACTGGACTCACAATACCTCCATGCTTGTTTACTGTCTGTCTTTTTCAGCCAGTTAGACAAACTAGCCTGTTCACATTTTCAGAGCTCAGGGCAGCTCTCTTTTTGTTACTATGCGACCTGCAAGTGAGAACAGTCTGTCACATGGGACAGGCCAGGACAGACAGCTGTGGGTGAGTCCCTGTTTGACTGGACCACCACTGCAGTGGGCAGTCAGTCTCACTGATGGTGGATTCTGCTCTGTACAAACTCAGGGCCCTGTTACACAGGGCTTCCTGATCTGAATCTATAGCACATTTTCAATCCCCCTTCCTTCTACCACTGATAGTGGTCTACAGTCCAGAGCAATCCATTTGTGAGAGAATTTGTAAGTTTGTCCGATGTTGACTTACTAACTTTGGTCCTAAAGCCAGTCATTTCATCAAGTTTGGGTTGCCAACATTTTTTGTTGGTACGCGAACTGCTAGTGCTAACAGCTCACACAGTTTCTGTTCTCGCTGCAACATGTTTTGCATTTAGATGTTACCTTAACGTTGAAGTGCTTCGGCGGTATGAAAACTCCTTTTTGCACAGTTTGCACAAAACCACGCTCTTTGGTCAGGTAGTCTTTTGAAATGAAATTTGCCTCCGATCATTTCTAGCAACGCGCTTTCTTCTGACTCTTCCGTTTTTTTTTAGCTGTGTAGCTGCATCAGTGTAATCAGTATACCAAGAAATTGTGCATTGACAAAAGTTCCCCTTTGCTTGGAATTCAAATTGTGATTAAATGACAAAAATGACAATGACAATGTCAGGTTGTTATTTACTAGTATGTATAACATTGACTTAGATTCCAATGTGCAGAGAGAAAAAAAAGGCCCCTAAAGTGGGTCGATGGACATTTTTTAAACCAAATACATCTTGAAAAATATTTGATCTGTGAAATTAAAATTTCACAGCTACCATCATAAATGTTCAAATGTTTTGCCATAAAATTGTTATCCGAGCAGAACGCTTGGTTGATTTCAGACAAAATGACTCTCTGAAACAAGCTACTTTAACTTCTCTCACTCAACCTTAAAACCAACTGTCTTCTAATTGGCTGCCCCTCCCAAACAGATGGTTTGAGCAACAGGATTCTGTGTTCACCAACATACAGAGCCAAGACTAGACAGAAATATCTGGAACCAAGAGTTTAAAGCAGCCTAAGCATGTGTTATTCATTTATACCTATATATATATATATACATACATAATAAGCCTCTTCCATGATGAGGTCATCTACTGATCGGAAGGTTGGTGGTTCAATTCCTGGCTTCCCCTTGTCTGCATGCCAAATATCCTTGGGCAGGAAACTAACCCCAAGTTGCTCTCCGATGTAGTCATCGGAGTATGAATGTGTGTGAATGTTAATTAGAAAGCACTAAGAAAAATGTGCTTGTGCAAATGGGAGTAAATGGGTGAATGCACAAGTTGTGTAAAGCGCTTTGAGTGCTCAAGATTGAGTAGAAAAGCGCTATATAAGAACTAATCCATGATGTAGCAGCAATTGGAGCGCCCCTTTCCTTTCTGCATCTGAGCTCATATTTATTTAAAATGTCTAAAAGTACAATACATATAAAGCTGCTTTTGCAACAATGGCGCACACGCATCAGAAATTTTACCTACGCTTGATTATCCAAGTATTCCAAGTACTTGGTAGGTAACTGTAATTTGTGATGTTAACTGGCAATTCTTTGCTTGATCTCGAATCGGAGATTAGTTCAGGACCACAGTCAACATCTAATTAATCTTCTTCAAAACTGTTTGACTCACAAATTGTCAACAAAAAAAAAAGAGGAGCCTTTATATCTCAGCAGCCCTGCACCTCACCAAGTAAACAGAAGGGCTGAGAGATTTGTATTCATTATAGTGGTTATTGAATTAATCACCTCTCTCCAGAAGGACTCGACTGCTGGTGCTACTAATGTTTTTCTAATGTATTATTAGTGTCATGTTTTTAATTTTTAGCAGCTGGACCATACAGAGAGTTTTTGTTTTCCTTGTGGATTTCAGTATATTAGAAGAAAAGAAGCATGAAACAGAATAACTGCATTTCAGATGCAGTTCTTTTATCGGGATCTTACATTGTGGCCAGGTTAAAGCCAGCAGTGCAATTAGCTTGAAAATCAAAGCACCTCAAGATACGTTCATCCTTAAATAACATTCAAAGTACTTGGCCATGTTTAATGCAGATTGAAAAAGCTCCTCTGCGTTTCAGCACACAGGCATTCATCGGGGAGTTAAACAGATTTCATGGAAACAGTTGCTTTTTTGGGGGGATTTCACCAATGGCAAACTTAAAAACCTAAGCCAGGTGTTGAAGCTCAGAAGAATATGAATGCAAATGACAAGTATAATTATATTATACTGCTGTAATACTATAAATGTAACTTGAATCTTATTCAATCTAACTATTTAAAATTGAATGAGAGTGAAATAAGATTGAATAAAACTGTAAAATCTAAGTCGTCATTTAATCCAGGCCTCTGATTTATAAAATCAGAAAGCTTCCTTTTGGTTAAGTCTCCTTTACGTGTCACATCTTTGTATGGAAAGAACGATGTAATCAATTCCTAAGGTCTATACTATAGATGGGTTACTAATATGGAGGTCCAGGTCGTGTCTAGCCATGGGCTAATTAATATTGCCCGTGCATGTGGAGTGTTTGTGGTCTGCTATCCTGTAAATGTCTCATTTTTTTCCTGTGTAAACAACTTTGCAGCTGGGACATTCTAGCCTATAGATGATCGATGGGGTTTTGCAGTAACTGAAGTGATTAATAGTAAACTCCTTTTGAGAAAACAACAGATCTTCATCTGTGTCAGATGCAACGACTGCACTGATTGCACTTGTAGGACCCCTCCCCTAGGTGTTAGACCCAATCATGATAGCTGTGTAGCTGTTTATCTTGTAGAATGAAAGACCTACTAAAACTGGTCGGGCCGGTAAGATCTGGATCAATACATCATCTCTCTCAATCATACCCCCACTTTGTGCCAATTTCTAACTTTCTCTCTGTTGGTTTGGGAACATTTCTTTTTAGTAAGGTTTTTGCTATTTTTTCTATACCCATGTTGCTGAAAAAGTGACACCCTTCCCTCAGATTTAGTCTCAAAGTGCCTGTCCTGGTCACAAATGTCTCCTAGCTATTATCTAAAGATAGCTTAAGATTAGGTCTATTGTTGCTTAGAAAAATAATGTGCTTTCCTCTGATGAACACCCATCACTTCTAATTCTCATCGGATTATGGCCGACCACCAAAAAGGTAGCCGAGGGCTGCTGAGCCCTGTACATGATCTCTAATTGTATACAATTACTTAATGTGCATGGTTTTTGAAATTGTCTGTATGTGTGTTTGAGTGTTTTCCCGTTGTTTGAGCTTGTTGAGCACGCCGGTAGCGTCCTGAACAAAAGCAGGTAATAAAGATAAGAAAGGTTTAATGAAAAAGTCAATGTACTTTACTGCTGGCTTCATAAGGCTGTCTTTGCCTGATATCAAAGGGGAATTTTCAGTAGATTCATGTATCTCTGGAAGCATTCAAAAAGCAGGGTTTTCTTTCATCTTCAGAGATCCAGCTTTTTTTTTCTTTCTTTTTTTTTGCTTGCGACTGTGAGGATTTCTCCTAATTCTGTTTTTAGAGACGCAGCTACATTGTGTGGCAAAAGTTAGTAAAAGTCAGTGTTATTTAGTGTTATTTTGCAGTTCGGCTGCTGCAAAATTGCACATAAAAAGGGTTTAAAAAAGCCTAAGGGTTCAAAAAGGCCAGAACTACGATACACGGATGCTTGTCCGTGCACTGGTGAGAAAGGTGAAGAAGCTCTGGGATTGCAGTAGTAAATAGTAGTAGTAGTAGTAGTAGTAGTAGTACCAGAGAAAAATATGATCTACATCATTTTTGCAGGTTTGTGTGAATAAAAATGGAACACGTCTTATTGTCTGGACAGTTATGATTTAGCAAGACTGGATGTTGTTGCTGGAGAGGTAATTGAGTATGCTGTGATAATATGGAGGGACAGGTGGTATTAATAGCACATTCATTCAAAACCAAAATTACCCCACCTACTTGTGGCCTGTTCATCACCCTGTAAAAGTGTGCTCCACTGAATGTTTTACTACAGTATCATTACATTACCGCAGTGTCATTGCAACATAATTTTTCAGAACTGAAGCAGCTACGTCTTCTCTTGATATTCTTCTGTTAGATTTGCCATGAACACAGTTAGTCTCAGCACTTCAATCATTAAATTAATCTGGCGGTTTAATGAGTTGGAGATAGCCGCTGGCCTCTTTTCTTTTACATGCATACATACATAACAGTCGTGCACCTACATTAAAGAAATTTCACCCCAGAAAAACCGCGCACTCATTTTCAGAATTGCCTCTCATTTCAAACTGTTTCTTATTGAATTACTGTTGTTACTCATTCAGGACCCCATTTTCGAAACTGTAGTCTTTCAGCGGGCTACATCTTGATGACTAACGAGTTCCTATTGGCGGATGATGCATCAAATTGTCCCCTTCAGCTAGCCTTCATTATTAGCCTCTCACACATGTTCCAATGTTTTGGTAACCTTTGGTAACCCAAATTCATCTTTGGGTTGCACAGATTGAAACAATTATGGCTAAACTTTTGTATACAGCATGAAATTTTTTTAAATATCGTCCATTGGCCTCAGTGTTAAAACCAGCTACCCAGTAATATGTAGATCTTCAGCATACACCTCCTTGGATCAGACGTGTTCCTGAGGATCTTGTGTGACTGGAAAGGTCAGTGCACCGGCTTCTCTATTGCAATTTCAAGATGTTTTTGTTGTGCAGCTGGGTGCATTGACCTGCTGAAGGTTGGGATCTGCAATATTTATGAAGTGGTGCACGTCAAAGTAAAATCCACATTCCACTCCAGTAGAACATTACATTGTCAGCGGTTTAAATTGGTTTAAATGTTTGATCACTGTATAGTACCCCACACTTGAAACATACTGGTTTATATGATTACATACATTTTGTTTCTTAACTGTGGATTTAATTATTGATGGTGAGTGATAAATAGGCCAGCCTTAACACATGCCCAAAGCTAGTTACTTAACTTCACCTGCCTACCGCTGTGCCTGTTCTGTTCTGTAGAACATCTCTGATCTCTGCCCCTCTCCTGCAGCCTGGCTGCCTTGAATCTCCCTGCTGTTAGTATAGCAGGTGCTGCCACTGAACCTTTCTGCATTAACAGGCATCGCTTTCTAGTGCTTTCAAGTTTCCCCTACCCACCATTTTCTTTGCGTTTCATCTACGTGTTTAGAAAATCCTAACTTTAGTCTGACTGTTCCACGGTGGACACGCTGTTCTCTGGAATATCCATCAAATGTGATTGTTGCACCCACTCTATGCAAAAGAAAGGGTTCAGTAGCTTTCAATGGGAAGAAAATGTCGAATAGTATAAATAGAATAATTGGCACTGGCAAAGTGTCTCAGTGGCTATATAAGATGTGAGCCTTTAAGCGTAATGAAACTATTATGTATAATGAAAAGAAGAAAAGAGAGACGCAACTCCCAGCAGACAACAGGTGTGTCAACTGCAGTATCTGATTATTATCATCCTATATGGAGCCGATAAAAATAAGATTTGAAGTTGATTGTCATCATTAAGGACAGAGAGCGTTACGGTCACCTCACACACTGAGACTCCTGCAGTCCAGCAGCACTAAGCCAGTCATACAACCTCATTAGGGGTGAAGGCGATGAACAGTAATGGCAACGATTTCTGTTCTGTTTAGCGTCTCATGTTATTAAGTTATTGCAGCGAAATAGCAAATGGCCCGTTTTAGAAATCATATCAGGGGTGCCAGATGCTGCCTGCAGAAACAGCCACAGATTGGATGGTTCTAGATCAGAAGTGGGCAATTCATTTTGCCAAGGGGCCACACGAGAAGCTGGGACTGTTGTGAAGGTCTGAGCTCAATTCTGCTCAGTATTAATTTGATCTCCTTTAAGCTTTTTTGTGTGACCCTCCACAACAGTCCCAGTTTCTCATGTGGCCACTTGAGGAAATGAATTACCCACTCTCGCTGTAGAACAAGTGCTGTGAATCTCTTGAACATTTCAAAGATTGTGGGGTGACTTTATTCAGTATCTAAAGCTAGTGTTGCATGTTCAGCAGTATAATTTTGATGTTCTGAGCTAAACCTTTTATCCCTTGAAAGCACTTATAAGAGCTGCTCAATATGATTACTTTTTAAACCTGCATTTTCTTTACTTTTTAAAACTGTAAAACGCTGAATTTCCACAATTTTTAGATTACTGTGCTGATGGATATTATCCAGCCACAATGCACAGAATGCTCCTGATTTCCCACTAAATGAACCTTGTGGTCAGATAAAGTTTTTTTTTTTTTTACTATTCTATACAATATAGTTATTATAAAAAGAAAGATTACATTTGTATTTATTGATTTATGATTTATCAAATGGGTGCGGTGGTTAGCACTGTTGCCTCACACTAAGAAGGTCCTGGGATCGACTGCACCACCTGCTGCTGGGACCTTTCTGTGTGGTGTTTGCATGTTTTGTGTCTGCGTGGGTTCTCTCTGGGTTCCTATAGGCTAAAGGCATGCCGATTGCAAATGTCCCGTAGTGTGAACGGTCATCTGTCTCTCTGTTAGACCTGTGACACACTGGCAGCCTGTCTAGGGTGTGTCTGGGTTGGGTTCCAGTCCCACCCCGCAACCCTGTATTGGATCTGGATGGACAGATGGAGATGTCAAATGGGAAACAAAGTCTTACAGAAGACAAGAGGTGCTATTTAACTCCAGACACTTCAGTAAATAATCTACATCACCGGTAAATCTTGATTTTTTTTCTCTCGTAAACTACAGAATTTAAATTCAGTGCCATTATAGTTGCACAAAGGGCCAACCCGTGGTCAAACGACAATGGTTTTCACTTTTCAAAATGAAACGTGTAACCTTTAAAAGGGTTTCCCATTTCTCTTTGTGAAATCAGCTTCTGCATAAACCACTGAAAGCTTTTTCAAAGTAAAGCATATTTACGCCCTTCAGGTGACAGCTTGTTGGCCTTCTGAATTCCACTAACGCCTGAGGCTTGAAAGACATTTTGACAATAAATTAATGTGGCTTGTTTAATATTTTGATTCATGTTTGTCTGCAGATCAAGGATTCAGTCGCTGTAGTTCTCAGTGAACCACAGCAGCTCTCTCTTCCAATAATACCTGCATTCAGTCCTGCATTGAATGCGGATATCTGTTGCATACCACGCTTCAATTGAACGCGTACTCAGATGTTGCCCTTACTGCTTTAGTATTGTCCAACTGAATCCAGTTTCAACAGCTTTCCAGTCTGAAGTCACACATTTCATACTCGAGTGATTTCTCTGTCGGATTCCAAGCGACAAGTTGAAATCAGATGCTGTTCAAGGCCACCGGCAGGTTTGTGTTGCTGAAGTGTCTCAGAGCAGATGGGAGAGTTTCTTTTCCCACATTCAAGTTTTATAAACGCCTCATAGTACCGTTCAGTAAATATTTCAATAATGCATGTAATACTGGAGGAATAAAGGTCTGAGCTTTGTCTTGCTGTGTATTTTTGCGGCTCTTGTCATTGGCGGTTAAGTGTTCAGGGTGTCAAACAGTGTCAAAAAAAATCCCTTTATGCATTCACTGACAGGCGAAGAGAAACGAGGCTGGAAGGACAGGTTCAAACAAAGGCTCGACAGCATTTACACACGAACACGGAGTCAACATTTTAAAAGCCCTGAAAATGTTTTAAGATCTATGAAAACCTTTGTAGACAACTACAACACAGCTCCAACTGTTTATGCACGAGGGCGGAAAGTTGCATAGACTCTGCTTTTGTCAGAATTACAAAGGCACAGGGTCATCTCTTAAAAATCTCAGCCGCACAGGCAGAAGCCTGATCCAAAGCCAGTGGATGAATGGATTCAGAGATCCTTTAATGTCACCGTTCGACTCAAAACCACGTGACAAATGAAGGAGTCTGCACAGTGTTTTAATATAATGCGTACAGTAATGTGTTATTGTCAGCAAGTCGGTGTTTGCGCAGTGTCTGAGCGAGAAAGTAGCTCTGCCTGTCAGTCAACTGGGGGAATACAGAGTACAGGAGAGGGCCCTGTAGGGTTGCTTTAAAGTCTTTTGTGCCCAACTTGCTTAGGTGTGCTGTATCTCTAAGCAGGTCAGCTCCACCCACCAATTTCCTGTAAGAAATTGAAAGAGACAGCAAGTAAGGAAAGGACAACAGAAAGGCCAGCCCAGAGGCCGTCGCCAGTAAATGAATCACTGGCATAGACAGATTCTGTTTGTACCACCACCAAGTTATTAGACACGGCAATGGAAACAACAGCAACGGTGTGCATTTTCAACAAATTGTGAACTTAACACAATCATTGTAGAAGCCCAGAAAGAGAAATACGTTTCAAGTGATGGCCTCAGTTCTGAAATCATAAACGGAACAAAAATAGTCAATGGAAAAAAGTAGCAGAGGCTTTAACTAAGTTCAAAGCCAAAGGAACCAAAAGAAGATAGAAGCCGTATTTGAGTAACAGCTAAGAACTGCTATTGGCACATCTATGATTCTACACTAGCACTGGATTTACGTGTATATTCTTTTGCTAGTACAAAGGGGAGGAAGAATTACAGCAAACAAATACCTTTTTCAGCACTCGTATGTGCAACTGCCAAAATTTCTCTGTTTGGCAATAAACAAGATTGTAAAAATTACAGCGAAAAACTTTCAAATGGGAACGAATTACACCATAAAATGCAAAATGGTATATCTCCATTGTAGAAATATTTAATTCCTACAAATCAAGAAACAATACATACATTTAACTTTTACTGTCATAATATGTAGAAATCACAGGGGTTTTTCACTGTTAAAATCACAATTTTTCTGTAGAAATATGCTGAAAATACCAAAATATCATATATAGTCATATTTAAGGCTGACAAAATAGCCTACCATACAAAGGCAGGGTTAGTTTTACAGGCATGTTCAACAGAAGACTAAATAATTGCTGAGGAAGTGTCTGGATATATACTGCCAATCCAAAAAGGCCTGTGCTAACCTGACAGTGCTGTGCAACCATAAGAGTGGCACAAGGTCAGTTTGACGCACCTTGTCTCGGTTCCTCTGTCCACTAAGTCTTCCACTAAGAACAATCAGATCAGAGATGCTGCTTTAATCGACATGCGAGGCTGCAGCGACAGCTCAGATACAGCGTGCCGATAGCCCGGCCTCAACTAACTTCAGCCAGTCGTAGCACGCTGGCACATGATAACGTGTATATACTGGTTTTTGTATTCTTAGATCCGCTTGGGAATGTGGTAAATTGAACCATTTCTGAGGTGTACAAGTGAGTTCATTTGTGTTTGGTGAACAAAGGAATAATCCTGCCATTGGCTAAAAATCAACCGGAATTAAAAACTACTGATCGAATATGTTTGGGTTTCCTGAAGAAGATGTACTGAAAAATCAATCCCCACTTAAATGTGCAACACTTTTTTTTTTACTAGTATATAAACTTATAAAAGAATATTTGAAAGCCAGTTACATTCAGTCTGTTTTATTTTAAGGACAGGAGTTGAAGTCTTAACACAGCTGTACATCGTCTAGTGCTTATTTGAGCTGAGCCCTTTTTTTAACTGACACGTCAGAGCATCTTTTCAGTGAGGAGAATGATGCAGAGATGAAGGTGGAGGCAGTCCAGGGGAAAGTACAGGCCAAAACTAGATTCATGAGAATCCACTGAGACCAGGACTGAAAGTGCAAATTTGGCACACGCTGCACTTTTAGACAGAGCTCAGAGTTAACACCTACCACTTGAACACAACAGAGTTCTTGAAAAGGCCAGAGCTCTGAACGCGAGACTGTCTGTCAACATCAAACGTAAACCCGCTACAGCGCTCGCTGGAAACGGATGATATTCATGAACCAGGATGAGTGGAAAATGTAGGTGACGTGGACCTTGGCAGGACTTGTATGCAATGTCTTGCGATCACACACGCGTCACTTTTTCAGTCCAGCTCTTTTTGCTCACAGCGCTCTCGGTATCATGACTGCCCACACACACACTAGCCTCAGACTCTTCATTAGAGCCTCTCACAGGCACACTCATCCATCCCCGCAGGCAATACCACAGGTCTGCATCTACAGCTGGGTAGTAATGACTGCACAGGTCACAGCCTTACAGTTCAGTGCCACTGTAAGGATTTTTCTAAACTAAACTGTTGCTGTTACTAATCATCCCTGTCTTAAGACAGTGTGGTGCTTGTACTTGTTATGCACAGTGTTGCACTTGAGCATGTAGTTGAAAGCTTCTTAAATCTATTGAATGGGGCTTTAAATTTGGAATAAAAGATTTTTGGACATATACACTGTTTTTAAGCTGAGCAGACAACTGTTAATAGTCTTCCATTCTAATTGCAATACTTTACCTGCTAAATCCTCCTCTGTGTTGGCCAACTAAGCAGCCACAAATAGCTGCCAAATCCTACATTAAAAGCAAAATATGTGAACTTCATGGTGTAGTCCACTAAGTAGTGGCTACAACAGCCAAAGAACTGTTGTGAAGACACTGAATGCAGTTTCGTTTACATTCTTGTTAGCTTGCCCCACAACGTTGTTGACGGACTTAGTGTCTGGCATTGCAGGTTCAGATTTCCTAATGTGGGATCCCCCCCCCCCCCCCCCGTTGCTTTTC
>VUQR01009609.1:30318-46868 GCA_015108515.1 Hemichromis elongatus | reverse complement strand
GTCAAAACCATTGCTTTGGCCTGGTGGCCTTTGTTTTTAGAAAGCTTCCAATAATGGCGGCCGCTACTAAGTTTTAATATTGCTCTTATTACTCTTTCTGGGTCACAAAAAAACATTTAACATATTTTCAGGCGAGAATGTAGCTGTGTAAACTTCAAATATCTGCTTGGTTTATCAAGACATCACATATTTGCAAACGTGCTCTGACGGTTTCAGAGACGCCTGTTCCCCACCACCTCGATAGCTAGCCGGCTGGGAGAACACCAAACTCCCGGCACATCCCCGGGAGTTTAACTCGGGTTAAACATAAGTGTAGAGTTACTACATAATATAAGTAATATAATATAAGTCACTTAGATAACTGAAACATGATATTGATTGGCCTTTTTCAGTGTTTTATTTCTTCCTGAGTAAATCGGCTTGGCTGAGATTACAGCTGAATAAACGTGTGAGATGATGGAGAGTTTACTCCAGTGTCCTGTTATGATAGCAAGGAGCAGACAGCTATGTCCACACGTACGTGGCTGTTTTGGTCACTGAAAACAGAGATTTTTAAGAACTCCTGCCAGGGTGGAGATTTTCGAAAACTCAGTTTTTAGCGTTTAATTGTAGAGTTATTTTTACAAAACTGCATGTGTGGATCTGATTTTTTTTAACTAAAATGAAAACGGAAAATTCAAAAGTTTTCAAAAATACCTGTGAACATGTGAACGTAGCCCGAGACAGCTGGTGGCACAAGTAAATAAAGTGCTTTGTAGGGAAACAAGCTCCAGCAGCTCTGCGCCCAGGAAACAAACTATATTTACTTATCTTGTGCAGAATAATGCGCCGACATTGTTCTGCGCGATGTTATATCGAGCACCATCTGCCGAGTTAAATAGTGACTATCACCAGGTAAAGAGGGCGTGCTTCTTGAATTAGCAGCAGCTGTTAAACAGCTGACAGGCGAGCCGGATTTAAGGAGGTAGACTGTGGGTTTGTTGAGCTGATCGCTGGTTTCGTCAGGAAAATGTCAGCTCGTAAATTCATGTTACAGAGACACCAGACCAGAGGAAAACACGATCACATGAAGATTACGCCGCTCTATTCGTGGCTAAAACAATACTAAAAGTGTAGCTGGTGACAGAAAAACAGGGTATTTTCAAACTTTAGGTCACCACCATTACTGCCTTTGATTTGAAATGCATTCTGGGATACCAGGCTGCCCCAAGTCCACAACAGGAATCGATTATCTAGGATCGACCTGTCTTGACTTACTTTGCACGGCAACCAATTAGATGTTAGAGAAGCTGAATTGGCAGCGTTAATTCCCGTACATAACTCTGGGTTTGATGGGTGAGGCTGACAGATAAAATGAATTCATGATGAGAGCAAGGCGTCAGGACTGCCAAAATGAAATAAATAAATATATCATTAAATAATTAATTAAATGTGTCAATAATTAATTAATTAAATGTGTCATAGCTATTTAATTAATTAATTCCAATTTTAATTAATTAATTCCAATTTTAATTAATTATTGCCACATTTAATTAATTATTTAATGGTGTATTTAATTCATTATGTCAGTCCTGGCATTCCATACATATGAACTTCAGACTGTTTATTGCACTGTGGGCTATTATATGGTTTACTATTCTTTGGCATTTTACAGATAATATGACTGAGAAAGTAACTGGTAGATTAATGGATAAACAAAATCCATGTGTTTATCCATGTGATGTATAAATGTTAAACAAATGTTACGCAGCAGGGGAAAAGTTGTCCAAAGACACCATCGGAGAATTTCGGCTTCACACGCAGCCTCACACCTACAGACGCTACCTGGCGAATCAGAGAGTGAAATGGACCTCCTCAGTGATGCTGGCAACTTTTCTGTCTCTATGCTGTGACAGTAGTGTTTTATGCATTTTGATCCATCAAATGTTTTAAAAATTGACAAACATGCTGCAAGTGACTGTGACATGACAGGATTTTGAAAGAATAAAGTTAAAAAGTCATAAAAATAATCAAATGATCAATGTAATGTTTTCTTGTTTACAGAGTTTTATAACAACAATAAAAAAGGTCTTTAGCCTGTTTTGCCGTGCTGCATAACAATTGTTTGCTGGCTCTTAAAGATTACTAGATACACAAAGTCAAGTGCTTAGCTCAGCAAATCAGTCTTTTAACCCCAAAAATATGTTTAATATTTAATGTCTGTCCTCCTTACCCATATTATGTCCATAGGTAACATCCTCGGTGTGATCCGAGACCATCAGAAGCTGATCAACACTTTCAGGTTGATGCGCAGGGCGGGTTTCATCAACGAGTTTGTGTCCATCTCCACAAACCTGAGTGACCGCTGCGTCTACATCTCATCTGATGGAGGACGACTCTGCAGGTGGGGGAAGTGTAGAAAAAGTAGCATCATATGAAAATAAATGTTTGTTGCGAAATACATACTTAAAGATCTTTATACACCAGTGTGTTTGTTTACTGTAGCATTGAGTTCTTTAGTTGTAAGAATGGATTTTACACAGCTTTGTTTTGTTATGTTTCCATCTGCAGGCCATACATCATAGTAAAGAAGGGAGTTCCAATGGTAAAAAACAAGCACATCGAAGACCTGTCTCAGGGCTACAGGTGAGGATATTAGTGCAGAGAGTTACTAGGGCTGTTCGATATAACGATATATATATTCGGATGACAATATGAAAACATCTGTTGTTGCATATTACGCTATCATTTGTTTCATGGTGTTGCAAATAAACTTTTTAAAGCAATATTTTTTGATAGTTTTGATGGTCACTGTAGAATTCTATCTTTCTCTTATATTTAATATAACCACACTACGGACGGACAAGTGACTGTCTTTATATGTTGTCATTTGCAACAACAACGGTAAACCCAGCGTGTGGCTCCGTCCGCTTGGGTTTTATTTTTTTCACATAATCCTTTCATAATAAAGCTGAAGATCCTGTTGAGATTTTTCAAAATAAACTGAATCACATGAAATAGTATGCAGAGTATGCACGGATGAGAAGCTAAAAAGAGCTGTCAGGTGCTAAAAAACAAAAAACACCTTAACAGGCTTTTTCCCACAGCACGCTGTGTAATAAATACTCAAAAAAAAAAAAAATTGCAGCCGTTTCAACTTATCCAACACTCGACTCCAGGTACACGACGACACCCAGCTGAAAAAACTTCACACACGTCAATTTCACAGAATTTAGAGAAAATGTAAAATTTTTGTGATTTATATTGTTGTCTGGACGATAGATGTCTTATATTGGGATATGAGATTTTGGCCATATCGCACAGCCCTAAGAGTTAGTGATGTTAATAAAGCAGCACTTTAAGTTACTGTTTTGTTTTTTAAACTTGCCAAATTGTCTTATTTTCTAACCTAATAAACCAAGAATTATACAACTGCTTGAAAAACAAAAGTAATTGGATGGTATCATTCATATTTGTGAAATTCTGAGTGTGTTCTCACACTTCCACGGTGTCTTTATAGTTTCTACACTTTCTCATTTACTTCAGAACTTTTGAGGATTTCCTGCATGAAGGCCTGGTGGAGTATCTGGATGTCAACGAGGAGAACGACTGTCAGATCGCCCTTTATGAATACATGATTAACAAGTCAGTGGCACATGATACAGCCTATATCAGTAAAAAGAAAAGATCGTTCGGGTTTATGTCAAGTAAGTTACCGCCTCTTTATTTATTTATTTTTTCTCTTTCAAACTTCTTTAGAGACACAACTCACTTGGAGATTGAGCCCTTCACGCTGCTCGGAGTGTGTGCTGGCCTCATTCCCTACCCCCACCACAACCAGTCACCCAGGAACACATACCAGTGTGCTATGGGCAAGCAGGCAATGGGTAAGAGTGGGCTGAGCAGGTAGCACACAGGTCATTAAATTGCAAGGATCTCGAATCCTTTCTCAAACATCCTCCCCACAGCTGCATGCGCGCACACAAACACAGCCTCTTACAGTAATTTAATCTTACATGAACAAATGAACGGTGTTCCTAAGCCTCCTAAATCTGCTGGTTCAGAGTTTGCACTTTTATTTGCACAAGTTAAAATCATACAAAAGGGCATTAGAATAACAAATGGTATAGATACAAGCAGCCTGCTGGTTCTTCTCCCCCAAAACTCCACTCCTGCACCACTTCTTGTCAGAATGCATTTGTATGTGTGATTAAGTGTCTCGTGTGTGTGTGTGTGTGAGTGAGAGAGTGTGAGTGTGTATGAGTGTGTGAGCATGGACATCAAACATGGGGCGCTTGCGTAGGTTCTCTTTTGTGCTGTGTGTGCAGAGGCCCTTTCCCTGCCAGTCACCCAGAGTGTCATTAGCAATTCATTGTGTCTGCTCTGGCTGTGCTCAGGGGGTCAGTGTGCTCAGCTGCAAAAGACCACTCACTGAGTGTGCACCCGGAGCTCCTTGGTAACCAGAACTTCCCCAAACGGCCCTGCTAACATTCGTAAAGACTGTGGTCGCCCCCACCCCTCCACTTTACCTTCATCCGTCCCTTCCTCCCCGCCTTCCCAGTCTTTACAAAAACACTGACTGGAACTATATTTGGCTCAATATTCTCTGCCTTGTCTGTTTTGTATGGACGGCTCCCATACATGTGCAAATCTGACTATGTGGCCCAGCAATGTTATCACGCGCAGTGTAATTGTGAAGCAGTATCATCTGACAAATGTCATAGCCTCCTTGGAGGCCAGACTTTAAGCCATAATATGAAAGAGGTTCTAATCAGGAGGAAGTAACACCTATAATCCTCTAAAATGGATTCATTTGCAATTATATATTTGCTTACAGATGTCCTAAATCACTAGATTACATACACACAGTGAGTTATATATGTTTTTATTAAATATTGAGTTGTTTTTTTTGTTTTTTTTTTAATCTGATCTCTGTGATTCTTCTCTACAGGGACTATTGGCTACAACCAGAGAAACCGCATCGACACCTTGATGTACCTGCTGGCCTATCCTCAAAGGCCAATGGTCAAAACAAAAACCATCGAGCTGATTGATTTTGAGAAGCTGCCGGCTGGTCAAAACGCCACCGTGGCTGTGATGAGCTACAGTGGCTATGATATCGAGGACGCTCTGGTCCTCAACAAAGCCTCACTGGACAGAGGTGTGAGATCTGTCGAACTTAAAGAATTGCTGTGTAGTCATTTTTAAGTTCGAAATGCCAGAATAGGTAGAAAATCTAATGTAAGAGTAAATCTGTCTCCCTACAGGTTTTGGACGGTGCCTTGTCTACAAAAATGCAAAATGCACACTGCGGCGTTACACCAATCAGACTTTCGACAAGGTGATGGGCCCCATGTTGGACGCTGCCACACGAAAACCTATCTGGAGGCACAGCATCCTGGATGCTGATGGTATCTGCTCCCCTGGTGAGTACCAGCAGGACTGGAGCAAATCCAGCGTGGTTTGCTGCTCTTTAACAGCCTCTTTTGTGGCATTTATTTTGTGAGTTTTATCTATGTCATTATTAGTGGTCAGGAGTTTGTTTTTATTGTTTCACTCAGAAAGAAGTGAGGCCCATTTTGTAATATTTACACACATCACTTTTAACAAATCTCCATACTTTTTTATCAATTGGAACAGTTAGAAATGTGTCATTAATATTATTAGTATTAAGAAGAAGAAGAAAATAGGATCAAAATGTACAAGTGTGGACTATCAACTTCACTGATCAACCAGATGGGGACTGGAATTGACCGATTTCAGTCTTCTCAGCCGGTCGGCCTCACATATGCCTGATTACAAGTCGGTCCATTTCATGCATGCACGGCACATGCACAGTAGCACAGGCAAATAGTTGCTCACACACTCACTGTGGCCATTATTGAGTTCTTTACTGTGACTGAACACAGAAAAGTTCCCAGAGCAAATCCTGGGGGAACCACCACAAAATCGGTTGTAACAACAAATTAATCTGGCATCTAAATCACCCTCTCCAAGCTCAATATGGACATTTTAAAGGAGCTAACAAAGAGAAAGTGCCTAAAGTTGAAGCTATCTAGAGCTTATAGCCAGCTAGCAGCCACGAGTTGCATTGTGAGCCACGGTATGAGCAAAGGATCAAAGCAGTTAATAGTAAATTGTTGAGACGAGTGAAAAGACAAGAAGGTTGATGTCCTGCTGTCTGGTGAAGTTATAAACATGCTGAAAAGTGATGTAACTGATGTTCGTTTTGTTATGTAAATCTGTTGCATCTGGTTTTCTTTGTTTTTGTTTGTTTTTTTTAAGGTAAAATATGTTGTTATTATGTAAACGAGGGTGTACAGTAACTTATTTTCAGTTAATCATTTGTACTCCATGTAGCAGACACCTTAAAAGCATCCTTTGACTTACTGCAAAATTGTAAAATTCAGATATTTCTTTTTTTATGTAAATAATATTTAAGATTTAAAAGAAGTTGATTTTTGTTTGTATATGCTATCAGATATTGTTCTTAGGAAGAAAACTGGAATTGGCAGAACTCAATATAAACACAAAAGTCAGAATCGGGCAACAAAATAGCAGTTTGTGCATTTCTATATAAAAACATGAACTTAAACTCTGGATCTAAAATGTGTACATTTCTATAATGACCACCAGAGACTGACTACTGTGACCATAAAAAGAAGTCCAGTGGAAATAAAGTTTATAAAAGACCACACTGGACTCTCTCAGTCTATGACCTCAGTAAAAGCTCTACTGATGAGTTTGAAGTTTTACTGAATACCAAATGTTAATTTTGTAAATTATTACTTTATAGTCTTTAAAAGAAAGTAATGAGTGAATGAAATGGTATTAGCAATAGAGCCCAACTGATATAAAGCACCTGATGTATCTTATTTGCTGATATAGTATTTTTCATTTTTCAGCCAACAAAGTAAAGAAGAAACAAAAAAAACACCCTTCAACCATGTTATCAGTGTTGACTTTGCATAGTTTGTCCACTAGAGGGCATATGCTACTTCCCCGTTGGCAACACGCTACAATCAAAACGGCCAGCTGATCTGTGCAGAATCGGATGGATGATAATAATAATAATAATAATAATCATCTTTCACATACAGTTTATGGTTTTAGTAGCAATTCGAAGTCATAAACCAGAAGAGTAGAGACATTTTTGATGAAAATGGATGTAAACAAAGCTAGCAAAAACAAAACAGCTAATAGCTGATGGCAAGCCGTTTAAAATTGTGCAGATGTAGGTAGAGTAACGCACTGGTAATTACAGCCACAACGATGCGGAAGTTTCAGGTTTTGTAAAGAAAAAATTTTAAAGTGTTGCATTTACTAGAAGTGTGGATTAAATGGTTAAAAAATGTGAGAAGAAGGTGAGGGAGAGCCCACATTTTTCGATCTAGATTTGAAAACAAACTTAGTATGTTTCTTTTCTTTTGTTTTTTGTCAAAGATTTGATGTTAGCACAAGTAAAAGACCACTTAATGGCATTTAGTCTATGTAGGCCAGTCAGTCTAAGACTCTTTGATGTGTTTTGTGTGCTTCAGGTGAGAGAGTGGAAAACAAGCAGGTGTTGGTGAACAAATCTATGCCGACTGTCACGCAGACACCACTGGAGGGCAGTACCCAGCCAGGACAGCCCCAGTACAGAGACGTGCCCATCAGGTGAGTCAGCTCCCAGCACCACACCCACACACATCACGGTGGAACTATTTTTTTCAGCTCTTATACCTATGTAGAGGGAAAACGGGACTCAGTTTTAATTCTTTTGTTTTCAGTTATAAGGGGTCAACGGACTCATACATTGAAAAGGTGATGATCTCGTCCAATGCTGAAGACGCCTTCCTCATCAAGATCCTCCTGAGACAGACCAGGAGACCGGAGATAGGCGACAAATTCAGCAGTCGACACGGACAGAAAGGTGCCGACCCCATGACAGCCACAAAGCCTTCGCTATGCAACCAGCGCTCACAGATTTTGAGCTCGAAGCTGGAGGGAGAGTACAGAGGGTTAGGGTTTTCAACCTGTTGCAAGAGATTTGTAAATGCCTGGATAAAAAGAGGAAAATCTTTCACCGTGCTGGAGCATTTGTTGAGTCAAGTCCCACTAGCTGCTGCTCTGTCACTGCCCCCCTGTTCTCATCTTTCAAGAGCCTTTTCAATTAATTGGCTCTTTGTCCTGTGCCAGACTATGCAAATTTATTACACCCCAGCAGTATTCTGCTGCTACTGGGGGGAAAAAAGTGTTTATAGCCTCCATTGTTTTGCAGCACCTCCCCTATAGAGGGCTTGTATGATGTTTTAATCAAAAAGCTAACTGGCGCCATGCATAATTTACTCTCTTCATTAACATGGTGGGCACTGGGCGGTCAGCTCAGGATGGGACAATGTCTTCTGTCTCAGATAGTGACAAGGATAGGGGTCAGTGTGGGGTTAGCTGGAGGAGTTTTGGATGGAGACACCCAGATGTGCAACTGATGTGGAGCTAGTTTTAATCACAGTTGCCTCAAAGAGGAAAAATAAACCCTTTAAATCTACATTTTTGTGGTCATCTCTCTGTAAAACAAACCATTTATTTCTTGTCTGATGAGGAATTTGAAAGGTACAAACTCATTATTTCTTCATCAATATATAAAAGTGTTTAATTAGAAGTGAATTGGGCTGCAGTGATGGATCTCCCAGCTTCTCATGACTACTCTCATAAGTCCTGGTCAGCAGAGCAGAATAAGTTAATTATTTACCGGTCACACACACATACACAGCTGTGTAGGTGGGGGAGGCGGTGGACGGGCTGTTAGTAGTAGGGGCCTATTGTGTGAGCCGCCACTGTGGAGCTGTATGAGCTGTGATGGAGGGCTTTGGACCCTTGCTGTTGTCTTGCCTTTCTCTGCTGATTTCATGCCTCTTTTATCATTTACTTTCACACAAAACAAACAACACCCAAGGATGTCTGCTGTTGGTTGTCTCTCTCTGGTGCTTTCCACCGTTTTCCAACTTCATTCTTCCTCCTCTCACTCCTCTTTTGCAGTACTTTTAACCTGATAATCAGCCTTTTTCTTAGTGCCTTTTCTCTCTTTATGGTTTCTTCTGGCCCTGCCTTACCCGCCTTTTCTTTTTTCTTTTCACCTTCTTCCTGCCGTTGGATGACTTTCCTGTTAATCGCCGCACTTGTTCCCAGTCAACATCCTGTTGCAACATCCTGTAAGGCATCAGCAGTCAGCTGCGTCGCTGACTGGTCGGCTAATAATGAATTTTTCCCACGTGCACTGATTCGTTTTCTCCTCTCAAGTTGATCCCCTCCACTTCCTCTGACTTGAACTGAAAATCATGGGTGTGTAATCCCGGTCTCCCTGTCCAGCTAAGCACCTTTCTCCACTTCCTGCTCTCCTTCTCTTCACTCCTTTTTCTTTCTTTTTTTTCTTCATTTGCAAATGGGCCTACAATCTGTTTACCATGGCCAAGGAAGAGTGCTTCGGCCCCTCGGTAAACATTTGCACTCACACTTAAACTCCTGGCTACCAGGGGTGCTTGTCCCCCCACGTCATGCGAGTCAAAAGAGGTCCCTGTCTGTCCACATGAGTATGGAAATGTCATGCTCTGCCAGTGGTCCACACAGAGGCCCCCCCAGCACAAACACTATAAGTTTGCTGAACTGGTGCTTGCATTCAGGTCAGAAAGTCAGATTTTTAAAGACTTTAAAACTGCAGCTTACTTTTAAAACATCCTTTCTCTTTAACATTTTCTATTCAAAATATTACAAAATTCTTATTACTCATTCTCTGCGGCCAAAGTGTTGCGTTAACACTGCTGTAGAGTCTCAGATCCTCTCATGTGGGAAGCTGATTGGTTTTGTCTTTGCCATATGTGTGCATTAATATTTTTTGTGTGTGTGTTTGTGTGTTTCAGGTGTTTGTGGCCTCATCGTCCCACAGGAGGACATGCCGTTCTGTGACACAGGCATCTGTCCAGATATCATCATGAACCCTCATGGATATCCCTCCAGAATGACGGTGCGACACTTTATAGCTGTGGAAACTCAAATTCTGCAGCATTTTTCTCAGTAGATTCATCTGCCTGCTGTTTTCTCAATTTTTCCCCCTTTGTTTTGTTTAATTAATAAACCAAAGGGGAAGAAATTACATAAAATATACAGGAAACAACTGTAATGTCAGAAAACAATGTGAAATATCTTCTGCAGATAATGATATGTTTGTTAAACAGCTGATTAAATGTTTATTTTTCTCAAAAATTTCGAAAGACCCCAAAGGCAAAAAATTATACCTTTAAACATCTTGCAAGATCCAATCATTAATGATCAATCCATTTACTGGAGCTTGAACTTATAATATATTATTCATGGTTGCAGATTATTTTTAGGACTATTAATTCATCACTGGTGTTGTCGTTTCTGCTCTGATGTTGTATTTATCAGGGAGGTTAAATTTTCTTTTTGTCCTGGTGAAAAGCCAGTTATTTGACATCTAATTTGAGGATGTGTTTCTGGTTTTTATTTGTTGGGGTTTTTTTGTTGTTTTTTTATTTTTGCTATGACTTGAGTCTGAGTCACCTCAGACGCTGTGGCTGTCGCTCTTTATAAGTTTGTGCCGGCTCTCCTGAGACAAAACCCTCATTATCCCTACTCCTCTTCTCTCTGGGTTATCATTGGCTTCCAGAGCACACGTCCATTGACGCCGTTAAGCAGCAATCTCACTGTTCACAAACAGATATTTGTTGCTGCGGAGACGGCTGCCAGTGAGGCCACCGCCTGTAGCGGTGTGTGTGGAAGTTTTATCAAACGTGGCCAGTACATGTGAACTGTAGGATGGTGATGAATGTGAATGACATGAGACTTGGCTCCGTTTCATACACTGTAAAAACCTGAATGATCTTTACTGCTGCTGATTCTGGTTTCCATGGAAAAAACTCAGAAATGCTTGGCTCCAGAGGATGTTTCTGTGGCCTGGGAGTGATATGAGAGTAGGTGTTTCTCTTTGTGTGACGGGGTCAGGGGTCCTCTGAGTACGATCTTAGTAGAATTGTTGAACTCAGCCATCCTTGGACTGCTGTCACCAATCCTGAGGAGTACATGTGTAATCTAATCTCACCCTTTATATACACATTTAGTGCCAGGAGAGGATGTTATGCACAAAAAGATTTGTGTAATGAATAGAGCTCCTGTTTTTTTCCTGAACTTCATCAGGTGGGAAAGTTGATTGAACTGCTGGCTGGGAAGGCTGGGGTCCTAGATGGGCGCTTCCACTATGGCACAGCCTTTGGAGGCAGCAAGGTGAAGGATGTGTGTGAGGATCTCATCCGTTATGGATACAACTACCAGGGCAAAGACTACGTCACGTCAGGCATCACTGGGTAATTATTAGAGGATGTTTTAGGTTATTAACCACACACAACACAATGCTCCTCCACAAGTGTTTGTATTCCTACTCATGGCTGTTTACAAGTCTTATTTCTCTTAATGCTGTGAAAACATCATTTCTCGGAGTCATGTTAACATTTTCTCATTACAGCGTTAGCTCTTAAACAGTTGCTTGAATGTTTTCATCATGCAGAAATTGCATATTCTCATAGTCGCCCTGTTAGTGCCTGTCCACGCTGCACCTGCTGTATGCAAACAGTACATTTAATTTCTGTGTTAACTCTGCCCTCTGAAGGCAAAGATTACATTTACAGACTAAAATCTTTTTGTTATCATCCCATCCTTTATTAAACCCCTACTTTAATATAAGAAATTATAGATTTTTTTATGTGTATGTGATTTTATAATAATGTATGTATTAGCCTGATGTGCACACAATGCCTGACCCCTGCTTTTCCCTCAGAGAACCTCTGGAGGCCTATATCTACTTTGGACCCGTCTATTACCAGAAACTGAAGCACATGGTTCTTGACAAGATGCATGCCAGAGCCCGAGGCCCCAGAGCCGTTCTCACCAGGTAGTTTCTCATCTGTGGTGACATTGACATTAGATTAGTGCCTATAACTGCAAAATTAAATTCTGGGTATCCACCTCTCCTGATAACAGGCAGCCCACGGAGGGTCGCTCCAGAGATGGAGGTCTGCGTTTGGGTGAGATGGAGCGCGACTGTCTTATCGGCTACGGAGCGAGCATGTTGCTCCTGGAGCGCCTCATGATTTCCAGCGATGCTTTCGAGGTGGATGTGTGTGGGCAGTGCGGGCTGTTGGGATACTCAGGGTGGTAAGCTGTTTCTACTGCTGAAACATGTTACTGTAGGCATCACAAGTTCTGGTCCACGTTAATATGAACTGAAAGAAGGGGAAATATTTTTGTTTACCCAGTGAATAAAGTCTGTAAAAAGCTTGGTAACTGTGTAATTTGGGTGGTCTATAAACTTCTGGTCTGTTTCCATGTTTCAGGTGTCATTACTGTAAGTCGTCCTGCTACGTTTCCTCCCTACGTATCCCGTACGCCTGCAAGCTGCTCTTCCAGGAGCTGCAGTCCATGAATATCATCCCTCGACTCAAGCTGTCACGCTACAACGAGTGAGCAAGACAGGGACAGAGACGAGATGTGTGAGTCACAGGTTTAGAGCAAGAGTTATAAGTTGATTTGTGAATGTTAGATCGTGTGAGAAACAAGATGAAAGAAAAGAGGACTATTTCTGTTTTCGTTTAATATGTGAAAACCTCTTTTCTTGTTTCTTTTTTTGTTTATTCTTTCTCTGTTTGTGTACATAATAAATAAGTTTTTCTTACACTTTGACTTCTTTCATTACAAATATCAAAATGTTGCCATTTGAGGACAAAATCTCCAGGGTGTCACCAACTTTAAATTGTTTGTCCTGAAACATGTGCTTACCACCAGATCTTTTGAACATCCAGCTGGCCTGGGTGATATTTCCTCTTTCCTTTCTTGTCTGCTTCTCTGCTGTCTAATAATTTTTAATTAGAATTTTGAAGCTGGGGAACTCTGAGATCAGCTGTGGCAGTGCAGTGTGAAGAAAACATACCCTAGAGTCACAGAAGTCCCATAATAACTTCTTATTTTCAGTAGGTTTACTCTTCACTGCTGATTTATTCACCTAAATTCAAAAAGATAAAAGCATGTTTCCAACTGGAAGACACTATAAAGCTAAATGGTAGAATCGAGTGAGTGAATCTAATCATTATCATCGCCTTAAATATAAACTGATCTCTGTTACCCACGATCATTGCCGTAGGTGTAAGCTGTCCAGCATCCTGTATTGCTCTAAACTTTGTCACTTACTGCTAATTAACCAGTGTAGCCTGTGCTACCAGTTTTTTCATGCAGGCTTTGAAAAACATGAAATTAGTACACACATTTGTTTTTCAAGGTCTTTTTCAAAAATATAATTTAGAAGCACAAAATGTATAAATCCGATAATCTGATAAATGTATTAAAATAACAGGACAGTACTTTTGGGGATTAATTTTCTAGTGTATAAAAGATCAGCAGTTGTCCCGTTTTTGCTAACTTTTTTCTCGAGTATTTTTCTAAACTTCTTTACAACATTTTAGTTCACAAACTGCTCAGAAATAGTTTCTGTGTTTTTTGATATTTGCTGAGCCGTTTGAAAAATATTTGACATTACCTGACACGTAAAAAAGCATTATTTCAGTAATGCTGAATTACTGTGACTGCAACTTTACACCTGCACTGAGCATATCGTCTGGATGAGAAGATAAAACGGATATGTTGAAGGTGTAAGCGGGGTGTGGGATGTCACCATTTTTTTTTTTTTATATAACCTGAAGCAGCTTCAGACTGCAGTTCATGAAAAATTAACAAGTTCTGTTGTAATATTCTTTAACCTGCCTGTCAGACTTAATTCCTAATTATTTAATTTTATAGTTAACTTAAACTAGATGTAAAATGATTTTAGTTACCTAAAGTAAAAATAAAAACGTAGTTGTTTTTTTTTTTCAAAACTTAATTTTCCAAGTTCACAAAATAGTTTTATTTAACTGACAAAAAAACAAATATAGAGGAAATTTTTGTATTTGTAAATTTACTGTCCCAGCTTGTCTCCTCAGGCTGTAATGGATGTATTTATTGAGACTTCAGATGTCTACAACACTGTGGGGCTGCTTTTTTTTCTTTTTTTTTTATGGTAATACTTTTTTCCCCTAAATCTTGCCTCTGGTATATGCCCTAAGTACAATATTTGTAACAAAAACTACCCTGAAACTAATTAAAAAAAATACTTTTTAATTTCAGTTGTAAACAATAAAATCTCAACTGAAAAGAGAAAAACTACTCAGGAAACAAAATCAAACTAAACTGTATTAAAAACGAAAAACACAAACACTTATTAGAAAATTCAAAATAATAATAATGCTGTTATTATGAAGTTGCTCCATGGGAATCGTATTGAGTCTGAGAATTAGACTAGCAGCCACACAAACTCAAAACACATTAAAATACAATGTATTACAATGTCAGTAACATGTTATACTATACACAAACACCCTTATGATGCCCAGTGTTGCTTTAAAGATAAAGAACGGGCTGTGTTCTGCAAGTGGTGACCACGGTCTTGTCAAATCATAAAGAATCCGTAATAAAACAGAGATGCCTGATATAAAAGTGAATGCACTATGTCACTGTAAATAATGTTTGTGTTATGAATTTAACCCAAGAAGTGATGGAAACAAAATGGTGTGCATTTAACACTTTGTGCGTTCTGATGTCACAAAGGGCCATCATCTCATTTTTTTTTTTTTTTTAACAAAATATAAAGTGAAATCCGCAGCTCGTAACGAGTCCCTGCATTAACTCTTTACTCCTTGAAAGCCTGCTCGAACCCACCTGTTTACAAGTTTATACTGAGGTGTGAAAACAGAGGATGTTGTCAAATGTCTTTATTAGGGAAGGAGTTAAAGTATAATTTTAAGACGTGTAGTAACCGTTTAAAATGTACAGGTGTGTCTAGCGATTACTGATTAACCGTCAGCTGATTTTTGTGTGTTACTTATAACATATGACACTTTAATGAGAATCAGAGCACAGTTTTATAGTTATCGATGCAGAAATCCTGATGATTTAAAGCCTTTTTGTACAAAGAGGAAATAGTTTGTGATATCAGTGCGTCTTTATGCAGCTAATACACACAGAAAATGAGCATTAAAGTCTTCTATATATCATCTTATAGATGATTAAAAGTGTAGTATTGATTAATCTTTTGATTAATATATATAATCAGCAGTGTACATTTAATTTGTTTATATTTAAACAGATTTTTGGGAGATTCTAATTTTGTTTGATCAGAACCAAAAATACGAGTGATTGAAGTCTATCGGTAGAGAGAAGAGGATGTCTCCTGTTTGAATTCAATGCGATGAGTGGACAGCTGGATGCTCGATGCACCAGCAGCTTTGTTGACGTTACCAGGGAGAAAGCAGCTTTAAGTCATATGATTTCCTTTTTAAAGTGAAGCCCTAATGCCACCAACTTGTCGTATGTGGCGTAACCACATACCCCCTACTCCCACGTACACACACAACTCTATTGGGGCCTTTTCACTGAACAAAGCAGAGTACATCCGTTTGTGCAGGCAGAGTGTGTGAGAATGGGATGGGTGGAAAAGGGCTCTTTTTGGTGGCTGCACCTGTCCTATTTTACGAGGCCCTAATAAGCAGATAACAGTCACTGCACTGGAATAAAAATGAGTGAGAGCCATTGAAATTAGGATGAAATTAATTAGGTCCTCCTCCGAAGTCCTGACTTTGCGTGGCCAGGATCTAGAGCTATGAGAATTGAGTCAGAAATGAAGATTTCCCTGATCTTTCACCCAATCTATCAGCTCTTTCCTTCCTGTTTGAGCCCGATTGGATACTCACCCTCGTCCTAACTAAGCGTAGCCCTGCGTCCATCACCCTGTCCTGTGCACCATGCATCGGTGAGTGTCAGCAGCGGTGTCCACGCCTGCGCACTGCGAGTGAAAGTCCTTCTTTGCGCTCCATGGTGTGGTGAGTAATTCAGCCATAATCCGCCTTTCTCCTCTCCCCTCTTCTTTCCCCTCTCCTCTCCCCCTCTCCTGCGGTTCCATTCATATTCTAATCACAGCTTTCCCTTCTCCAGCTCTCAGGCACTCCATCAGAGCCCTCCCAGCCTCGGGTTTTGCACTTTTACTTCCCCCCCTTTGTGACCGTTCCCTCTTCTCAGAGGCATACCAAAAATAAGGTTGCAAAAAAAAAGAGGTGAGAACTCCACCAAAACATTCACACTGGTACAGTTTCATCATGTATGGATGTGTGTCGGAGCACATTGCACCACAGCTCTGGAAAAGTTACCACAATAGTGCTTTGGGGGGTTTGAATGAGGAGTGAGGAGCAGCAAAAATGCAGGCAACAAGTGTGTGAGGGATGTGCAGTGGGAGTTAAAACCAGAAGGAAAGGCAGGAGTGGTGGTTGTGTAGAGATGTATGTTTTTTCGGAGCTAGGGGGGTGTATAAAAACGTATTAAATGCCATAATGGAAGACGGGGAGGCCACAGTGTTAGGACTGCGTAGATCTAAGCCTCCTTTTTTTTTTTTTTTTTTTTTTTTTTTTTTTGGGGGGGTTTTTTTTTTTTTATAAACTCCT
>VUQR01009609.1:13545-24427 GCA_015108515.1 Hemichromis elongatus | reverse complement strand
CAACCCCCAATCCGGGCCCACCCCCGCCCCTCCACAGCTCCTGTCGGAAGATATTGAAAAAGAGAAGGGGCCTGGATTAATGTGTAATTAAAGGAAATTTGGAAGGGTGAGATGTTGCGGAATGTTAGATCAGTGGCTAGAGCAGTGTGGGGTGTCCTTTAGGAAGGCTTCATTGATTCAGGACAAAAAAACGAGAGAGGGCCCGGACTGCCTCCCTGTCTGCTCATTTATCAAGCGGGGCCTGACAGAAACTTCACAGCTTGGCCTCTTTTTTCATCCCACACAATGGAGAGCTACACTGTTTGCTAAAGTTTCTGCACCAGGAGTTGGACCGAGGAGCCAATCTCTTTGGACAAAAAAGAGAGAGGGGGAGAGCGAAAGAGATAGAGACAGAGAGGAAAGGTGGAAAAGGAAAAGAGGGAGAGAAAGAGTGAGGATGGGTGGGTGGAAAGATGCAGGGAGGCTGTAGATACGAGGGTAAGGGAGGGGGAGTAATACCCATGGATGTCATAAATGCATAGACTCTGGAAGCTTTTCTTCTGCGTGGCGCTCCCTGTGGATACGACTACAAGACCAACTTTATTAAACGCTCTCTCACCAAGAGCTAAAAATGAAGTGCAGCATATTCTGTTGACTTCTGCGTGCTGTAAATCCTTATTATCCAATAATAATAAGTAAAATACACACGCCTACTATAGAGGTGCTTCCTTATGTCACCTCTTTACACCACGTTTTCTTTTTTGACCGGGTTTATCCAACGCAGACTAAAACTATATCAATATTTTGAATCTATACTTACCAACAGTGTTTCTCTCACAATATGCAGATCATAAGGCAGCAGTTTCCAGCACTGACTACCAGACGACTGGGAACAAGAGGGCAGTCAAAGTAAGTTGTTTCAAGGTTTTTTTGTTAGAGCAGCTGAGTCAGTTCCTCAGATTAAAAACATTTAAAAACCACCTGTTTAGACTGCATAATGTGCTTTGCTGACATCTTATGTTCCCGTAATTTTCCTTTTTAAAAGAGAAATGTTTTGTTGTCATGTTCTTCCTACACTTTTATTTTACTCCACTTAAGCCTAAAACTGTAATGATTGGTTCACACTTTAATTAGTGGCTATATTTAGTTGTAAATCTTTAAAGTGTCATTGAAAAGTAATATGAACATAAAAGAACTCATTATTGGTTTTCTGATAACATACTTGTGGAAATATTTACCCAAAAAATAAAAAACAAAAGACACGTACTCATGCAAGAAAACTAAAAACGCAAAATTAAAATTGAACAATAAAAACCTAAAGCACACTTTGACTAGTATTATTATTATTTTGCAAATATATATAATTTTAAAACAATGTTTTATTTGAATTATATTGTTTTCTTATATATTAGCCCAGTGATCCTCAAACGTGCGTGCTATTGATCTGTCCGTCGTCCTTGCTCCTCAGGTATCACTACTATGGAATAGCCGTGAAGGAGACCTCCCAGTATTATGACGTGATGTACTCCAAAAAGGGAGCGGCGTGGGTGAACGAGACGGGGAAGAAAGAGGTCACGAAGCAGACAGTGGCGTATTCACCGCGCTCCAAACTGGGGACGCTTCTGCCAGAGTTTCCAAATGTCAAAGACCTAAATTTGCCTGCCAGCCTGCCAGAAGAAAGGGTAAACAGGAGTTTTAAAAGTCCATCCCTCCAGCGCCCCCCTCAGCCCCCTCCTCCCTTGGCCGTTCCTTGCCATCTCACCAGCTCTGCGCCCCCTCTGGCTCTTTTATCTGCCCCGGGAGCTTCAGTGGGTTTGCGTTTAGAGAAGGACCTTGAGGATTTATATGCTGGCTCCTCTCTAACTCTTAATCTTTTGGGGGAGATAATAAGATCTAGCAGTGGACAAAAGGACAGGCACTAGCTGTCCGGCTTTTAAAAAGGGGCCATGATTTTAAATGGTTTGTGTTTTGCTGATCTCTAAAGCTCGTTTTATATTACTCCGCTCAAGCCTAGGCCTGTAACATCTATTTATTGGCTCCCATGCTTTGTTCAAGATTTATCTTTTTGTTTTTGCAGCATTTTTTCCCCAAAGAAAAAAAAAAGCTATTAAGTTTGTTATGCAATTAGATTAATACCCTGCTGTTGCCCACAGGTGTCAACCTTCATCATGATGTACAGAACGCACTGTCAGAGGATACTGGACACCGTTATTCGGGCCAACTTTGATGAGGCAAGGCCTTTTCTGTTTAAAATGACCACTTTAAAGTCTGTTTGAGCACATTCGGTATCTGCCAATTCTATGTTTGTAATATCGCGTTGATTGCAACGGCCACAGGTCCAGAGCTTCCTGCTGCACTTCTGGCAGGGCATGCCGCCCCACATGCTTCCTGTCCTCGGCTCCCCGACCGTGGTGAACATCGTCGGTGTCTGTGACTCCATCCTCTACAAGGCCATCTCAGGGGTGCTGATGCCCACCGTCCTGCAAGCACTGCCTGATAGGTGAGAGTGACCATTTCCCTCTACTGCAGCTCAGAGTTTTTCCCTTCTTGTGGTTTTAATATCTTTGGCACAGCTTATGCAGCTACACTTTTACAGTGTGTGTCTTGTAGGTTCATGTCATGCCATTTCTGATGATTTGCAGGCATATCTTGAGTTTAAAAGTTATCAGCTGTTTGGAAATGCGATTAGCTTTATTTATCGTGATGTGTAAAGGCGAGGTGGCTTGTTTCCTTAAGCTTCCAATTTAAGTAAAGTCTCATCTGAAAAACAAAACAAGAAAGACTTGCTGAGAAACTTAAATTTAAGTCTTTCGAGAAAACATGAACTGAACTGCCTTACTGAGCCTCAGTGCTCCGGATCTCAGAAATGGTTTTTAAACCATGGTCCACTCTTTTTTATGGCCTCGTTAATTAGTTCTTCAGTTGTGACCCTTACAAAATAAAATCACGTGTTTTGTCTCGGGTAAATTTGCTTTTTTTTTTCTTCTCATCTGCACAGTTTAACTCAGGTCATTCGAAAATTTGCCAAACAGCTTGATGAGTGGCTTAAAATAGCACTTCATGACCTTCCAGAAAACCTGAGGAATATCAAATTTGAATGTAAGCATAAAATATGCCAACTTCATTGTTTGCTTCTTAAGCACGTATGGATTTTGTAGGGTAAGTTCTCAGGGATTGATTGTATTTTCTTCTCCTTTTGTATTTCAGTATCGAGGAGATTTTCTCAGATCCTAAAGCGGCAAACATCATTAAACCATCTATGTCAGGTGCCTATCGTGGTCTGAATGTTTTTTAATAAAATCCATATGAAAGAACAAAGCTGATAAGGGATGTGGGTATGCTTAGATTTGTCATATTGTTGACTTATCTGTCCCAAGGCATCGCGGACTGTGATAAACAGCGCCGACATAACCTTTCAAATGCTGGAGGACTGGAGGAACGTGGACTTGAACAGCATCACCAAGCAAACACTTTACACCATGGAGGACTCGCAGGAGGAGCACAGGCAGCTTATTATCCACTGTAAGTCACCCTGACACACCTGGACGGGCAGCGAATTGCACTTTACTTTGACATGAACGAATCGCCGGCGGACGATCATTCCCACGGCCGGCAGAGTCAGAGCGTTAATGACAGAGAGCAAAAGGTTAAACAAGTTCAATCTGCTCTCAAACACCCCGTGGAGCATCTCCAATTCCCTGCACCCTAACGCCTCTGAATCAGCCCTGAAGGGGTCAGAGGTCACACATACGTAAAAGCTGTTGTGTGAAGGTGCTGTTTGTGTTCTTGTAACATAACATGCTATGTAACGCTCCCTTCTCTCACAGTGTATCAGGAGTTTGATCGTCTGCTGGAGGAGCAGTCGCCGATCGAGGCTTACATCGAGTGGCTGGACTCGATGGTGGATCGCTGCGTCGTCAAGGTCAGACACCTAACAGACATTATCCCCTTGTTTTTGTGTGGTTGTTTGGACACTTCAGTGTAAGCTGCACAGGTGAAAAGTGCATATTTTTTTTATAATCATCCCCTCACTGAGACACCTGTGGCTGAAAGCCCTTTTCCCTCTCTTCTCTGCTTGTGTCTCTTAAACCGAGTCACTTAGGTTGCGATCCTCCCAGTTAATGATGTCTTCAAGCTTCCCATTTGCGTCCATTATGTGCCAGATATTGCCTTGTAAAATTTCCATCTCCACGGCAACGTCTTGGACCGCTCAGACAATAGTTCAATGGGAAGGCGTGTCCCTGGGGGCAAATTAAATAGTTGACTTGTTGACATGTTTTTCGTTCCTGAGGGTTAAGCCCCAATACGGACCCGGGGGTTAATTCTACCCCGGCGTCCCCACCCTTCCCCCCTCTTTTCTCATGGAAATGTTCTCTCTAGGTGGCGGGGAAGAGGCCCGGGAGCCTGAAGAAGGTGGCCCAACAGTTCCTGCTTATGTGGTCATGTTTTGGTACCAGAGTCATCCGGGATATGACCCTGCACAGCGCGCCCAGCTTCGGTGAGCTCCTCCTGCTTCAACAGAAAACACACAGCTGTGACAGTCATTTTATTTACTGTTTAATTCATGTAAACCGCTGCTAAAAATATCTTTAGTGAAATTAGATTTTTTTTTTTAAGTATAAATGTAGACTTTCCTTCACTTACTCATGATTTTTACATTTGAAAGCTAATATGAGCCAAATCACACTGATATAAAGAGACAAATTGTCTCTTAATTGGAACTAAATGATCATTTAAATGATTCCTCTGCTTGCTTAGCTTCAGCTCTGAGACAAGGAGAGAGTAGGAACCAGTGAAATGGCTGCTGCTTTAACAGCTTGCTGTTTGCTGTAAGCGACAAGCAGTAAAAATTAAAGAAAAGAAAATGGCTTTTCTTTCTCCTCCTCGGTCCCTGTCTGTGAATATCAAAGACACAGCTGGTTGCAGTGTTTTGATAAAGCAGGTCTCTGTGCACAAACAGCTAATTAACAAAGGTCGCCTCTCCCCGATGCGTTTGCCTGTCTTTTCCCATTTTATGACTGGTCAGTGTTACACCCGGCTCCCCTCAATGGCCGCAAGTGTTTATTATGCACACGGCGCTGGCAGAAGCGGTCAGCACAATGACACAACTGTGACACTCCGTCACATGCCACGGTCTCATCTTTCGTGTGACCCCCAGGGTCAGCTGACATATTTCTGGCACTGACTCTGTACACGGAAACAAGCGCACACGCTCCTTTTTAATAACAGTGGCCCTCCTGTCATGCCTGCAGGATGTGATGTCATCATCTTAATGGTTGTAATCAGTTACATGCTGGACAGAATCTCGCTGGGACCACGCCGTTCTAACTCCAGATAAATGCTTCTAATATCTATTTTGTGCTTTTTTTGATACGTCTGCAGGCTCCTTCCACCTGATCCATCTCATGTTTGATGACTATGTGCTTTACCTGCTGGAGTCCCTGCACTGCCAGGAGAGGGCCAATGACCTCATGAGGGCCATGAAAGGCGAGGGCAGCACAGGTGAGCGCTCCAGCTGTAGGTGCAGGTGATAACCAGCAGCACATCTGGTTGGTAGCGTGACAACGTCAGTGGACATTTCCAACACCCTGAACTTAACTTTGACTGTGTGGATGATCCATAATGCTTGATGGCAAAAATCTTCCTTTAGCTACATGATAGAAAAGCTTGGTTTACGTCCCTCCGACCCCAAGCTCTACAGCAATATCAAACAAAGGCACGTTTTATATACAGTTTTCTGACTTTCAACAGTCAGATCAGTGGTGTTGTCAGTTTAATCCACACTTCCATGGCCTTTCAGTTGGATTAATTTGATTAAATTGTTATCATTCGGTTTTAAAGCCCCCCAGGTCGAGCCTTTGCTGTTCTTGTCCCCAGGCTCTGCAGTAGTCTGCCATCCCAGATAAATCCTGTCCAACCAATGTTTTCATGATCTTTTATGGTTCTATTATTTTATTTACATATGTTTTAATTTTATACTATTTTATTTATTTGTTCATTAGTGTAATTTTTTACTTCATTTTTACTATTGGAGATATAGAATATAAATGCATCCCATCACTGGTTCTTTTAAATGTTCTACATAAATACAAATACTTGAATTTAAAAAAAATTCTTCTTCACTTCCAGCTTATTTGCTTTTGTTTTATGTGAGCGCCACTTTTGGGTCATTTATCATGTATAATACTTTTTTTTAAATATGAGAATAAATTAATCTAACACTTGTTAGTTAACACTCAACAGATTAGTCAGTAATAAATGGAAGCTTGTTTTCACAACTGGAAAAAAATTAATTGTTGCCATCAATAAGTCAACATTTCCAGCCATTATCTAAAAACATTTTGACTTATTCTGAAGTTTGACTCAAAAGGTTGAACTTGAAACTTTGACATAGCTCTGCTTGGAAACCTTAGACATAAATTTGCACAGAGGTAGTTAATTCTCAGCTGTCCAGGATTTTACTGTTGTAAAATGTTCCTGTCCAGTTCCCTCAGTTTTAAAAGTTTTTTTTTTAAATATATTACAGAATAAAATGTATATTCGTTTGCAGTGACCTTGCAGTAATCAGTCTTTTAGAATGAGTCTGTTTTCTGCCACACAAAAAGACTTTGTTGTCTAACTGTAGATTTGTTCTGGCTCTTGAACACAGCACCCCTCTTTGCGTTAAACTGTCTAACAGCCTGTTTCCTCCTGACGCCTTCAGCAGAGAGGGAGGAGGAATTTACTCTGACAGAAACCGCCCCCGCCTCGCCGTCTCCGGGATCCTACTCTCCCGCTCGGTCAGTCCACTCTGTGGGCGTCTCCTCGGCCAGCTCCCCCACAGCAGCCGTGTCCCCGGAGTACACCGGAGTACCTGCCACGACAGGTGAGACAGCACTCATGTACAAATAGCTCAGAATAAGCAGAGTTTAACGTAGTTCCTCTGCGCCAAAGCGTCTATCTCTGTGTCCATATATGTGTCTACCAGGCGCTGTTCAGTCATATACCTGGTCCCTTACATACACAGTGACAACAGCAGGCGGGGCCGCTCCAGATGCCGGGCAGCAACTGTCCTGTATGAGGAGCAGCGCTCCGGTACCCCCTCCATCTTCTGCCCACAGGATGCCAGTCTACACCCACAGGGAGGAGCATGGGTGATTACAAAATTATTTATCATTGCAGCATTAAATACATTCTCAAACCTTTTTTTACATTTGATTTATTATATTTACTAAATTTTGACTATTTACCTCCATTTTAGGTATACTGGTAGCTACAATTATGGCAGTTACGCCAACCAGCATCCTCACTCCATCCAGAGCCAGTACCCGAGCCTGGCCCACGAGCCGGCTATCCCAGCCCCGCTGCACTACTCCGCCTACCACCGCTCATCTGCACAGGTCAGGCTCTGACGCTCAGGGATGGGGTTTGGTAGCAGGTCAGATTAGATTAATTTAAATTTGTTTTTTCAGGTTTTTTAATATTAATTTAAGGACCTGTTAATGTTAAATAATTAAAATATTCAATTTTAATAATAACAGGAAATAAATTAAACACTTGGGAAGATATTGGTTAGATTCCAAAGATTAAAAATACCTCTCTGACAGTTTGGATGATCTGAAATCCTGGATTGGATATGCATTTTTCCAAAGTGATTGGACACTTTCAGACTTTAACAGTGTGCAGGTAAAACTATGATATAAACTGTATAAAGTAACTGAAGTAAAGTAGCTAAATAAGTCAAATTATCAACACCCCAGGATGAAAATACCACAGAAATTTGTTTATGACTTAAACAACTCCTTATCATCACACTCAAGATTATCATCTGCATGACAAAGATTCAAAAATTAAAAGTATTCATTAATGCGATTGCTCGTTTGTATAAGTTTACAACAGATAATATGTTGGTAGATTACAGTGATTAAGACAATAATATTACAGTTTAATGGAGATTATCAACCATTCTTTGCATACCTTCTAAAGATTAAGAGCTGCAGGTGGTTTCATCAATGTTGAGGCATGAAGCTCATAGAATATGTGATGTTTAATACCTTGTGCGAATGTGTAATGCCTAACTACTACCTAACCTTTACGCATTATATGAGGCTGATGATATATGTGGAAAAATATGCAGAATTTGATATACTGAATGTGAGGATGAACTGACATCAGCATCTGAGTTGTCCTTTTAGGGGAATAAACAGATTTAAATGTGATGCTATTTAAAAAAAAGAAAAGAAAAAAAAGAAAGGTTATTAGGATAAGATGGAGCCACTGATGTTACAGCTCATGTACCGAGTGAGTTTTATTCTTTTGGTGGCAATTTCCTGTCAAGGGTCCTCCAGCCTCCGCTGCCTTTATAGACGGAGGAGATCAGCTGGGCCTCAGTGCTCGCAGTGTTTCTAAAAGTCCCTGAATCACCCTCTCCACACAGCGGAAGCAGACAGTGAAAGGTGGCTCGGCCAGGGCCAAGAGGGGGCCCTGCTCTGTTACTCCTCTTTCCAGCTCTCAATAGTCTCTTCATCTGTCTGAGCCAGTGGCCACGGAGCAGGGCAAGGGGGCGTTTATTAAAATATTGTTATTCAATGGTCTCTTTTCTGCTTGTGAACAAGAGACAGCTGAGCTGCCTGTTCTGGACTGACTGTCTTTTTCCATGCCATGATCCCTCATAATGGCTTCGACTGTCGTATTTATATTTAGTAAGAAAAAATGGGAAAGGGTCTACTTCCACTTTTTTTTTAATTTTTTTTTTTTTAGCCCCGTCTGAGCTTAAATAGGGCACAATGCCCGCACTTTGTCACTCCGAGAGGTTGGACATGGAGCTGAAACGGTCTGAAAACTTTACCGGATCTCCATCTGTCCAAAATATTTTTGTCAACAGGCTGATTTGGTCTGTTTGAGGTCAGTCACCACAGGCAACAGATCACATGCACACACACACGCACACACAAGGAGGGAGAGAGAAAAGGCACTTTTTTGGTGAAACCCTCATTTTCTTAAGTGGTTTAATTTTCTATTTTGACCACTGTGCCACAACTTGTGAAGCAATTTCCCATGACAGGAAATTACCAGCAGCAGGGTCAGTTCAAACCCAATTTTTTATGCTTAATACAGCATAAATGAGATATCGGCCAGATCGTGATCACCTTTCAGGACCCAGAGACCTTTGGAAAAGGGAATTTTAAGGTTCATATCACTTCTGGCAGCATAGAAAGGGCAGCATTTAAATGACTTGCTGTCAGGAAGAGAGTTAGATCAGTTATCCTAACATGAAGGATGGAAACAGATAAAATCCACCCAAGGGTTCCTCTAAAGCTCACCATCACTTGGGGATGACTGGTATAGTTTACCAGTTAGAAGATTAGTGGGCTTCTTCAGGCCTTGGACATGATACCAAACCCTGAGTTGCCCCCGATTGTTCCAGCGAATAGTGACTAACAAGAAAAAAGCACTTTGAATAGCAGGCAAAGCTAGAAATCAGAATCAGAATACTTTATTGATCCCTAGGGGAAATGCTCCATATAAGTACTGCTCCATCTTCCACTTAACTTATCCCCCTCCTTATCCTCTCCACAGTACCAGCTCAACAGCCAGATGTCCCGAATGGAGCCGTGCCTGATGGGCAGCACTCCACGGTTGCACCCCACACCTGTCACCCCCCGGTGGCCAGATGTGTCACCTGGTAACAGCTGTTACACCAGCCCGCCTATGCATTCCTCCCGCTATGCCACCTCTGGGGATATGTACTCACCCCTGGGCCCACGCAGGAACTCGGAGTACGAACACTCGCAACATTTCCCCGGCTTTGCCTACATCAACGGGGAGGCCACCACCGGCTGGGCCAAATAGCCTTAAACGTGAGAGCTGTGAACACTTTTCAATCAAGCACATGAAAAGAAAAGGGAACGGAGATTAAAATGCGCCAGCGTAAGGTAAAACGAATCACGACGTGGACGTTCTGACAATTTTAAAACACGCATTACATCAATCACATCCAATGATTGGCTGTAACTTGTTGGGAGGTTTATTAAAGTTTCTTCAGCAGTCGACGGAAGAAAAACAAAATAAGATTGCAGCAAAATCATTTTGAGAGTGCAATGCTGTTGCCAAGCTGTGCCTTCGAGTTAAGGAATGTACAACTCTGCCAGAGTTTCCCTCGTCCGCGAGGTCAGCGCAACACGCGGTCCCACCAACCCGCCCGCCCCTCCGTCAGTGATGTCAGCGACTGACACCTCTGCGTGCTCTAAGCTGTAAAATCTCAGTCTCCTATTGTTGCTAAGCAGCATCCTGTCGTGAGCCCTCTGCAGCAGATGCTTGCACTGCAGCTCGGTGATGATGATGATGATGATGATGGACTGCACTGCCTTAACATTCTCCTAGGATACTTAACACCACAGCTGACCGATACAAACTCATGAAAGGCCTTGATGGGTGTGTTAAGGTTTCTTCATCTTGAAAACCTTTTTTTTTTTAAAATGATGAACGATGTGACTTAGAAAGAAACAAGTGTATTCTATCGCAAGCCTTTTTGCTGTTTTTCTGTGACTATATATCTATACACACATACACACACACACACACACACATATATAAATATATATATATATATATATAGTATGTATTTTCTGTAACTTTGTAACATGGTGTATCCTTTATTTTCTATGTTACAATCAGTACTTTGTTCTCTGTTTTGTATCGCTAGTAAAAGACGCATTAACCTAGGGTTGTGTGTTCTATATAATGCAATCAAAGCTACTGAGGACCTATTACCCTATGGGTATTTATAAAAAGGGAAAAATATCAAAGTGTACAGTAACATGAAGTCTAGTCACTTTTCTGTAAATAAAAGCACTGGAAACCATCCATGGTGACTGTTAGACTGTCACAGTTAAAACTGATGTGTATGTGTGAAATATGTTGA
>VUQR01009606.1:0-10113 GCA_015108515.1 Hemichromis elongatus | reverse complement strand
TCTTCCTTCTTCTTCGAAATCGCATGTGGTAAACAGCTAGAACCACCTACTCCAAAGCCTCATAACCAATGAGATCGAAGCACTGGAAAGCCCCTCCCACTGAGACTTTCTTTAAAACGCAAAAGCAAAACCTCAGAGCTGAAGCACAAAGGACACGCAGCAGAATCAAAACATGCATTTCAGAATAAAAGCCTAAATGGTCAAAATGAAGCAGAATTGTTTCAAATTAAGAAAATATGAATAGTTAAGTAGTAAAAACAAGTTTGGTTTAGAAAAATAAATATTTACTTATGAAATAGTTTATTTTGTTTTTGGAGTGATTTTTTGCTTTTGATTTTCAAAATTTTACTTTTGAATTTTACAATTTTGATTAGGAATTTTTATTTTTTGGTAATTCCTTTTGGCACAAATCTTATCCCATAGTGGCACGTGACAGAAAAAAAACGCGACATTGAACTTGCTAACCGTTTGCACGTGCTCTTGTTAATATGATAAATTATTACCTATTTGTAAAATGCTGTGTAGGCTTTAATAGTAATGTTGCGCACAGCGTGGTGGTGGTGGTGGTGGTGGTGTGTGTGTGTGTGTGTGTAGCTGTCAGACAGATGTGTCTGCGGGCACCGCTGCTAAAGGGAGGCGGGTCATGAACTAGCTGCTGGAGGTTGCGTTCTAAAAGCTGGCAAAGTGCAGCAACACTACACTGTAGTGGTTATTGTGTTTGTGTATTTGTGTGTTGTAGAAACGTGTTTTAAGTCTTAAGCAGGTGCACGGAGAGCTACCTGAGGCTTCACCGGAGCCGCTGTAGGTTTTTAGGGGAAAGGTGACTTGTTTCTGATTGGCTGATATTCATGAGCCCTCGCTGCTTTGATTGGTTCTTTTGCATTAAGCCCTCCCTATAGTAAAGACTACAGATCCCACCTCCATGTCCACCAACTACCTAGGGGGATGCTCAGATTTGATAAGTGTGGTGGACTGGGAGCTAGAAAAAAGGCGAATAAAATAAACAACAAACTTAATTCCACTGGCACCGTTTCTGAAGAGCACTCAGCAGGTCATGTCAGGTCATGTCATCCCTGATTTTATTTCTGTTAAGGACATAACTTTCAGATCTACAAAAAATAATTAAGATGTGAATGAAGTGTCTGCCCACTGTCACAGTCTGTGATGAGTAGTAGTGCTGTGTAGTATGCAAGTATAGCACTTTAGTAAGTGTACTTGGTGACTGCCCACTGTTATGTAGTTGACAGGATTTAAAGAAGGAAGTTCAAAGTTCCATATTGGTTTGGTCATACTGACACATAAAGCACAGATGGAAATATTGACCTAAGCTTAAAAGCTATTTTGAACAATGTTCACATGATAAACACAAATGGATAAATATTTAACAATCAGAAAACAGAAAATATCTTCATGTATGGCACACACTTTTGCTCCAGAACACTGAACCCAGAGTACAAGAAACCAAATAAGTGCCTACCTTTGGATGACATTAACTCAAATATTATGGAGCATATTTAGAGCAGTGTGTGAGGACGCTAAGTTTTGATCCCTTGCTCTGTCATCTTTGATGAGATCCTGCATGATTTTAGCTGCTGGTGCCTTCAGAGCAAAAAAACAAATTAAAGCATGGCTCATTCTCTCGACACGGTGAACTGAGTATTTGGGGTTTTTTTCACAAGTTGTTGGGTCAGCAGGACAACTATCCCTCTTAGATAGATTTTCCTTTGCTCAGCTTGTGCTGAATTGCCTCACCAGACCACCTGTGGGTCATAGGTCACTGTGGCAAAGGTGAAGGCACTCAGCTGTTGCTGGAACCTGTTGTCCTTTGCAGGAAGACTTTAACTATGTGAGAATGAGACAAATGAAAGAGACATGTCATCAGACAAAGTCTGTATTGATGTTGTTTATTGATTTTGAAGATACGCTGCATTTACATGCAATTAGAACAAGTTTACCTTTGCATCGTTTGGTCCCCCAGGCTCCACTATCAGATTAAATTACAGAAACATTGATTGATTGTTTGACTTTGAGTGCGTTAGACTGATCGTTTTCCAGTAACCAGCCAATTAGACGGCTCATGTGGCCTCGCCCGACCTCTTAAAAGAATGTTTGTTGCTGTTGCGTGCCAGTGGTACATTAGTGCATTGTGAAGGCAGGGCAGCAGGATCTCTGTCACTGGATGCTCAGATGAAAGTGTCTCACCTGTCTGCTCTCTGTTACAGGTTAGTGGGTGGGAAACATGGACAAACACACAGGAATATGGAAAAAGTGTGTTTAGTCTGTCGTTCTTGCATTATCCTGTCATTATTAACTGTTGTACGGTTAGTATTAATAGCAAAGCCGCTGCTTGTACAGGTTTTTCTAGTTTAAGAGACTGGCTCATGTTATTGTCATGCATGTGTTGTGCTGGTTAATTAAACACAAAGTATTATTAGCTTAGGAGAAACATGTGCATTCAAAGGATGTGAAACTACACTAAACATTTCCTTGTAATATGGTAGATCTTCACCCCACAATAAAAAGATTATATAAATATGCTAAGTCCCTTTAATGTAACAATATTTTTACTTGCAATTTAAATTTGTTTTTTGTCCTGGTCTTAGAAGAGAAACAATAGCTTTAACGTTTAACGGTGATGCATTTTGTTATGCAGTTAATGTGTATATATGTGACCCAGGGGCTGTGAGAGAGGGGACAGCTGATACAGGAACATGAACTCTTTAGGTACACTTCAACTCAACATTCGCTTTAAGTAGAATCTCACTGCAATTCAGTCTTACAGACAGCTTTTCCTTTTTCCTGCTAATGTGAATGCAGGAAATCATTTTTAGACCTGAGAGAAAGGAGAAATCAAAATCGTGAGTCTGTCTTGGTGTTGGTGTAATAAGTGGTGTTTTCTTCATTCTGGACCTAGGTCCATGGTCTTCACCTGTTCTCACATGAAGCTGTGACACTTTCTAATCTGTTTATTTTTCAAAAGCTTTGCTGTCACAGTCTGAGCTGGCAGACCGTGTGGAGTGAGAACTGTGGAACAAAACTTGATTTTAACAAATCACGTTTCGTTCCACATCATCAGCTGTTTATTATAGCTGACGGGGAAAAAAATACAAAACAAAGGGCGAGGGAAACCAATACAAAACGAAACAATAACCTAAACTTGGTAAACTAGAATTAACATGATGCCACACTGAACAGGGAAGGCAAGACTGTCAAAATAAAACAGTAAACATAGACATAGACTGGGACACGTAAGCTTGACACGGGTCGATGGAGAGAGAGCGAGGAAGCACGAGATGGAGCAAAGTACACAACTTAGACACACAAAGGATGAGGGAGACCTAAACACGGGGGACACAACAGATATTTTTTAGTCCTTAACTGTGTGTTTGCTGTAACACTGAGAACTCATTCGCCAACTATTAAACAGCAACACTGGCCTAGAATGGGATGATTACACCTGATGCCTGTGAGAGTCTGTTAAATATATGATATATGATCCAATTATCCTGTAATTTGAGTCATAGCTGAACCAGAACCTGTTATTACTGTACGGGAAAAGCAGCAGTCTTTCATTCGGTCTCTGTGCTTAACAGTCAAGAGAGGGTGATGTTGCATGGTTCGGTGCACAGGATTATTTAAAGCAAAAAAGCAAATTACATCAGACCAAAGTCTTTCAGCTCTGGAAACATAAATATGAGACACTGCTGTCTGTGTGTGTTGGCTTGTTTGGCTCTGAAAATGTGGTTATAATCAACAGCCGATGTCTGACATCTGTCACTTTGACAGAGATCTAAGTCAGTCTGCAGCAGAAACCTCGGTGGCAAAACAGGTCTGTGTTTATTTGGTGTTGTTTGATTTTTGTTTTTAAAGTTGCTGACTATAGCACCAAAGTCAGGATGATGCAAACACAAACTGATGTGTGAAGATCTAAATAAACTGTTAATCTGAATTTTTTTTTGTTTACTTTAGCTTCTGTTGTTTCTTATTTGGCTATATTTTGTTTAATGAAGACACTTTTGTAAGGAAATGATAAAAAAATGGATATTAGAGCAGATGTGTACACTGCTCAAAAAATAGAGAAAACACAAAAATAAGACATCCTAGATCTGACTGAATGAAATGTTATTAAATACTTTGTTCTTTACATAGTTGAATGTGCTGAGAACAAAATCACACACATTATTAATTGGAAATCAAATTTATCAACCCGTGGAGGTCTGAATTTGGAGTCACACTCAAAATTAAAGTGTAAAAACACACTACAGGCTGATCCGACTTTGATGTAAAGTCCTTAAAACAAGTCAGAGTGATGCTCAGTAGTGTGTGTGGCCTCAACGTGGCTCCCTCCCTACAATGCCTGGGCATGCTCCTGATGGGGTGGCAGATGTTCTCCTCAGGGATCTCCTCCCAGACCTGGACTAAAGCATCGGCCAACTCCTGGACAGTCTGTGGTGCAACATGGCGTCGGTGGATAGAGCGAGACATGATGCTTAATTGGATTCAGGTCTGGTGAACGGGCGGGCCAGTCTATAGCATCAATGCCTTCTAGGAGGAGCCCAGGGCCAACCGCAGACGTCGGGCCTTCATGCCACCCTCATGGATTCTGTTTCTGACCGTTTGAGCATGCACATTTGCGGCCTGCTGGAGGTCATTTTGCAGGGCTCTGGCAGTGCTCCTATTGTTTCTCCTTGCACAAAGGTGGAGGTAGTAGTCCTGCTGCTAGGTTGTTGCCCTCCTACGGCCTCCTCCACGTCTCCTGATGTACTGGCCTGCCAAAAATATGCATTTTTTTTGGAGTGTTGGAGAAAACCAGAGAAGCAATGGAATCACAGGGAACATGCAGACCCCACACAGAAAGGAATAGGCTAAACTAAACCTGATACAACCTGTCAGACAGTAGAACAAGGTGCCATCCAGATGTTTGAGCTTAAGGGAACAAGTCTGCATTTCTGTAAGGGGAATGTGTCTTTTTTACAAAGACATTTTACACATTTGAAAAGATTTAACTAATCTCAGATCATTGTAACACAAAATGCCAGACGTGCTTGGCGGTTATAAAATAATAAAACCTCCTTAAGCTATGGAAAAAAAAATATTTGAAGAAATACAATAATGATGTGTGTTTTCTTGCTCTTTGTAGGTGAACTCCTGTCCAAAAACTCCTTCATATTATTTGCAACCACTCCTCGGGGCATTGAGTTTAACTGCACCTGAAATCAGGGCGAACAGAGCTAAGCGGTCAGTGTTGTTGAAGGCACCTCATTGCAAATATCATGGAAGAGTTTATTCAGAATCTTCAAGATATGGATGTCGGCCAGTACATCAGTGGCCCTGTGCTGGTCAGCATGGGGGCCATGGCTGCTGCTACAACCTATTACCTGGCAACACGACCCAAGCCCCTCCCACTGGTCTGTGACCTCGAGATGCAGTCAGCTGAGGTTCAGGTAAGTTTGGTCCCTGTTAAAGTCACAGTATAGTTCATGATTCATGATGTGACCCAAGAATTACTTTCACTTTCACACACACTATTATTGCATTAATAATCTGCTTCATTTACATTGTGAGGGTGGAGATTTGGCACGCCGATCAGTTCTACTGACCACTGACAGTCCCTTGACACATATCTATGATGATGCCACTACGTTGTATGAATTCTTCCTCAGAGGCGCCAGAGTGTCCAGTAAGTCACCAGTAATACAATTTAACCCTAAATTCAAATGCATCATCAACTGCACTGGTCTATTCTGCTGCTTTAAAGATGAGCATTTAAAAACGGGACCCTTTGGGAAGTGACTTGCTTTTGGAGCCAACCCGGTTTCCATTTTTGCAGAGAAACAGTCTGAAAAACAAAGCGATTGACACGGATTATCACTGATGGCTTTTCCACATTAGAGGGATATGTCATATGTATGCATCAACCATAAGAGCCACAGTGTCGGTTGTTTTGGAAACAGAAGTCCATATTTTGAGGAGAAGGTGAAAGGCACAGTAATTGCACTGAGGTGTGGACCAAAACAAACTGGTGTTTTTAGGTGAATGTGATCTGACACAAATATATTCTGCAAGTTTGAGCTAATAGGTGTACAGAATACACAAACAGTCAGTAACTATAGCTGTAAAACTAATGTGAGTTTTCCACGTTATCCACAAGGCCAGAACAAAGCATCTTCTTCCTGTGTTTACCTTTTTGCTCCTGCCTCACACACATCTGAGCAATAAAGGGACTAAACTTTGTCGCATGTTTTGTAGGGATGCGTGCTGGTTCAACTGGCATTCTTTTGGAGTTTCTAAAAAGTGCGAACAGAAACAAAACAACAGGAAAAACTACAAGTTTGCAAAGTCATCAACTGATTCGCACCAGAGTGTGAAAACGCCCTCAGTGTAAACATGCTGTTAACTTAGCTGAATTTTCACATTTTAACATAAAAGTCTGTGCGAATGGATGGGGATCGACTGTCTTTTGAAGCCAAAGCCAGTGTCCATTGCAGGGACTGCGGTCTTTGTGCTTCTTTGTTGGCTTAATTTTTCTGCCCTGGAGGTTGCTGCTTTTGTCAACAGTAACTGTGTACTCTTTCTTACTGCCAGCAGCCTGACACAATAGTCAACACTCCGGTTTGCTGCTGTTGGCTGTGCAGCTGGCAATAAAGTGCAGCTTTACTCCATATTCAGTGTTTAAATGATCCGGCCACTGCAGTAAACTACATCACCTTCTGCTTAGTGAGAAGTTTTAGTTTTTTCATTCCACAGAAGGGACTTTACTTTTTTTTTAACATGTTCCAGCTTTTTGAATTATAATCAAAGGACATCATTTTACTACTACTATAAACTTGTAGTTCTACTGTGTGTTTGCAAAACCACATGCCCGTCTATCAGCAGCTGAGCATGGAAAGAAGGAAGAGTAATCATCTGTATGTGTAATAGGGATATGTATGAAGACATCCCAGGAACACTTTACCTAAATTTGTGTCTTTATGTTGCTCTAACTTTAACCACTGTAGTAACTCTTCACTTTCATTCTGTAGATGATGGTCCCTGTGTCGGCTCCAGGAAGCCAAAACAGCCTTATGAATGGATGTCCTACAGAGAGGTAAGAGATCCCAACATTAGCTCACCTTGTATAAACATTATGGCCTCCAGGACGAAAGCTACAATTTGTAGTCAGTATAAACAGTTGTTTACAAAGTAGTGATCAAAAAGGTGACCTCGTCTTTTTTGGTCACGTTGTTTTTGTGGTTGTGCGTGGAGCCGATGACATTCACTCTGCAAATGTGTCATTTTATTCTGTGCGCGAATCTGAAATCGTCACCGTTGGAGCTAAATGTGACGATATTTAAATGAGAAGGTGAAAAGGTTACCTTAAATCAAGCTTTGATTTTCAGGCTGAACAAGGTTCAGTTTGTCTGTTCAGCATTAACAGGTGGTGTGTGTGTCTGTGTGTATAATGTGTGTGTTAGGTAATTGAGCAAGCAGAGAATCTGGGTTCTGCGTTTCTTCACAAAGGAAACAGCAAGACCGCCGACTCCCACATCGGCATATTCTCTCAGAACAGACCCGAGGTACGTAATGGCCCGGTCTTAGTCTTTACTTTAACAAGCATCTGCTCAATAACTTAATAGTTTAGTTCCTTCAGCACTAACATGACACTGTCATGTATGAACTTTTGTAATGTTTGTGTGTGTGTAGTGGACCATCAGTGAGCTGGCGTGTTACACCTATTCCCTGGTGGCAGTCCCTCTGTATGACACCCTGGGAACGGAGACCATCGGCTATATCATTGACAAAGGTAAACAACAGTGACTTGAATACATGGCAGAGGTTTTTCTGATGACGTTTAGCTGATGATTTGCTTTCTTTTTTGCAGCTTCTTTCTCAACTATAGTGTGCGATGTGACAGATAAAGTCAATCTAGTGCTGGACTGCATTAACAACACAAACCACAATGTGAGAACCATTGTTCTAATGGAGAGCCCTAATGCCAGGCTGATCAAAAGGGGACAGCAGGCTGGAATCCACATCCTCAGCCTGCAGGAGATGATGGTCAGTAGGCTTTAATTAATATTATTATTTTATCATTTCTTTCTTTTTTGTGTGTGTTTGTTTCATTCTTTTGCTTTGACCTTTAAATAAACTTTCTCTTGCCTCAACAGCTTCTGCTTTTTTTTCTGCTTTCTTATTTCTATTTTTGTACAGTGCTGAAAAACGTATTTGTCCCCTTCCTCATTTTTTTTCTCACATTTTCTCACATTTTCAGATCTTTTAAATACAAAATGCAGTTTGTAAATGATGAATTAACTTATTAAGAGGGAAACAAACCTTTGCATCCTAGCAGAGGTCTGCTGTCACTTAAAGGGATCGCCTCCCTGTATCCAGGTATGACAATGGGAGGTGTAAATACACTGCAGTATTTTTAAATCATAGCTTCTTTGAATAAAAGAGAAAAGCTAACCAGACCTTTTATTGGTGAAGTTACTGCTTCCCCCCTTTTTCAAATTATGAATTAATTTTTTGAAAAGTTGAGTTCAATTTTACTTGATCACTGCCACACCTGACTCAAGAAATCACTTATATGCTAAACATGTCTAACAACGTGAAGTAGGTTAAAACAAAGAAAGTTTAAAAGACAAAAAGCTGAAATAAGACTTAAAGGAAACAAAGTCCTTGACATCTTAGTCTCAAAGTTGTTACAAAGCCAGTTTTATGGTTTTCTGGGTTTTTATTGGTTTTTATCATTAATATGTATTGTTTTTATCGTTAACTGTGTCTTTTCCCATGTGTTATGAATACATTTTCTTTTTTTTGGTACCGGTACTGGTTTTATTTAGTTGTATTTATCCGCGACGCCTTAAAGGCTGGTCCCTGAAAATATTGTCAGACATAAACCGGTCCATGGCGCAAAAAAGGTTGGGGACCGCTGATCTGCTGAAGTTAAGGTCGAAGTTCATGATTGAACAATAAGAAAAGAGATGGCATCATGGTAGAGTTACACAGAGAAAATAACTTTCATCTGTTGCTTAGATGGTTACTACTTCTGCTTACTTTTCCTGTTGTGTTGTCTCAGTTGTCATCATTTCCTTTGTATTCTCTGATCTATTAGTTAACCTGCTTTTCTTGTTGCACAGGCCATAGGGAGGGCCAACCACCAGGAACCACTGGTATGTAAACATTGGCCTGTTACCTCTAAATGTCGAGGATGCTGTCTGTTATGTAGCACTGTCTGATCCGTTTTACCTCCATCTCTTCAGCCCCCTCAGCCTAAGGACATGGCAGTCATCTGTTTTACCAGTGGAACAACAGGTGACACATCCACAGACTCACAGTGACGTGCAGCCACTGATTTGCATTAGCTAAACTATTTGCCGTGTCTTCTGTATGCACTTTCAGGAAAACCAAAGGGAGCTATGTTGACACATGGGAATATTGTCTCCAACTGCTCAGCTGTCGTCAAAATTACAGGGGTGAGGTGTTGATGCAATCGTAGACCATCTTCGATTCTGTGATAGGATGTTTTCTAAGCTGCGAACACACTCAAAGCTATTTGCTCGTCACACATCTCTTTGAAGCTGCCCTCTGGTCGTTTGAGACCTCCTGGTACCGCTTGCCTGGGTGATGTCAGAGTCATTGTAAGCCACATTCAGCTCACCGTATTTTCACGACCATAAGACGCACTGTACTAAAAGGCGCAGTCTCAGTCATGTGTCCCATTACTGTATTTAACACACATAAGGCGCACCTGATCATAGGGCACGGGTTTTATAGACAATCTACGCCCACACGTCCCCCTTTAACGTTCTCATGGTGTCCTGTACTACGTCCGCCTTACAACAACAACACACACAAGCATACAAGTAAAATAAAATAAAATAGAGCGGGAGCAAAACTGAGTTTGGTATTCAAATTTTTATTACCGGTAATTGTCATCAATCAAACCCATCGAAGTCTTCATCCTCTGTTTCTGAATTAAACAGCTGCGCTAAATCTCCACCAAACATGCCAGGGTCACTTTCTTCACTGTCAGAGTCACTGTCCGTGCCGTGCGGCTCCTCGGAAAGCTCGAACAACAGTGCCAGCAGACATGTTTGCCCAAGCATCTACAATCCATTCGCAAATTGTGGC
>VUQR01009604.1:14318-26518 GCA_015108515.1 Hemichromis elongatus | reverse complement strand
CCAACTCTGTTTTAGGCCATGATGATAATCAAGGTTGAATTCAAATTGATTGAATGGTTGGCTTAATGCACACGCAGGACAAAAAAAAAAAAAAAAAAATCACAAAAACAAAACAACACAAAGACATAAGGAAAAACACTTCAGACAATAGCTGCAGTGGAGATTTTTAGGTAGTCCTTTGTATGGCATGCATGATTTTTTTGTAGTTCACTTCTAGTCAGATAATTATTACCATCACATTTTTAAAGGCTTTTTTTTAACATGCAAGATAATCAGTAATTGTGTACTTTAAAAGCACTGGTTACATTTAACTTGATTTCTTTTAATTAGTTTAGCGCTAATTAGTTTTTCCTTCCCACTGTCGCCAAAGTGCTTGCTCATAGGGGGTCATATGATTGTTGGGTTTTCTCTGTATGTACTATTGTACAATATAAAGCGCCTTGAGGCGACTGTTGTTGTGATCTGGCGCTATATAAATAAAATTGAATTGAAAAATTAATTAATATTTTCTCTCATCAACAATAGATACACAAGTCTTGACCAATTAATCTTCTCATTTCTGCTTACAAATCCTCCAACGTTGTCACAAAAGTTTTAAGTAGACTGTATCTAAAAGGCATTGCATTAAAAACAAGGTACTTAATCTTCCCCATCTCACACATTTGGATGCTGTCACAGAGTGACTAAATTCTCCCACAGACCCGCCCCCTCAGCGACAAAATCACAGTAAAAACCCAGCAATCAGCTCACTGGAGTTTCTCCATGACCTCAATCATCACCACTGAAGTCAGCAGCATCATTAGCCCCGCTGACAATGGCAGCTGCTAATAAGAGTGTGAAAGCAGGTGGGTGTCATAGACTAGTGACTCATCGGGCAATGCCTTATCCCAACAGCCAGATGAAACGGACACCAGCTAAAAGAAAACCTGGGGCGTTAGAGGGCTGCTTGCATGTGGGAGCAGTCACATCCGAAGAAGAGCAAGAAAGACAATTAACTTAAGCACTGTGATGGTAGGTGGAACTGGCAGGCTCAAAAGAGGTGGAGCACACAGCAGGTGAGGATAGAGTGAAACAGGAAAGGTCCCAGGTGATAAGGGATGGATATTTAAAATATGTGAAATAAAGTTCATTTTGGGAGGATAAATCAAGATGAAAAGTAAAAAATAGGATAAAGTGGGCTTTTAAGGCCTCAGCTGTTACCGAGCAAGTGTTTAGTTCAGGGGGGGTTCATGTATATGCTTTTCAGTTATGCCACTGTAGCCTACTGTAGTTTAGGAGAATGAACAACTCTTTATTTTTTCTTCTGATCATCTCTTTCTTGTATTAGTCAACCTGAAAGTCACATTAGTGTCTCGAGGTGTGTGTGCGGGGGTATTTGTGAATGATATGACTATGCTTCAGCGTCATCCCCTGCAAAATAAATCCACATTAGCTACTTTGTAAGAGTGCTGTTATTCATTGGCAACATTTAGTAGCAAAACAGGAAGCACAGTGATGTTTATATACAGTAATGGTGATGACTACTTTCCAACAAGTCCAAGCAAATGATTTGTCATTGTTTTTAAATGACCATGTTATCCCCAAAAAAGCAATATGATTCATAGCAATCATAGGTTTAGGCACAGAATTACTTGGTCGGAGATCGGACGGCTGTTTCTAAACTGGTGGAAGGTTGAATAAAGGCTGAGATGTTTGTGGAAGGCAAAAACTATATTTACACACAATAGAGAATATTTTATATGAAGTTTTCCAAGTCACCAGGTTAGAAAAGGGTGGTGGTCACGGTTTAAACCAGCATTTATGCCTACTGTGTGTGGTTATCCATCACACTCCTTGTGTATCAGTGGTTTCTTGTTTGCTGTCTGTCTGCATGTATCAGCATTTCATTCATTTATTCTGTCACTCATATTTTGTTATGTAATAACTGCTAGGAATCCTTTCAGCAACCAGATGGTGTATCCTAATAAAGTCATTAGCTTGCAGAAAGTTGATGCCGATAGTGTTTGACCAACATGAGCTCTTCAATCACATTCAGACAAATGAGTTTATGAGTCTCACGTCTACGTACAATCTGTCCTACACCTCCAATAAAAAATATGTTATATTTAACTTTATAATGTACTGTATTCTAAATAATTTCAAAGTTTTTTTCTTCTTATTTATATGTCAGAATTATCAACATTCTTAAGAAAAAAACAAAAAAGGAAAACAAGGAAAGTGAATATAAAATGGCTTTTAATTATTATTATTATTATAAGCAAAAATGTACATTTTTACAAAGCTATGACTTTAGATGAGGGTTATGTTTCACTTGCATTTGTGTGAAGCAATTTTTAGTATGATATCTATAAAAATACCTGTGTGTGGCAAACTGTGAAACATGACGGCTGTTTGTACAGTGGCAGGTACTGGTTGTGTTTAAATGCAAAGTTTCTATTTCTGCTCAAAGCTGAACTGTTTAAGAGCTGTCCTGTTTTTTGATCTTACCTGCTATATGGCGAAATATTGGGACAGAAACTACAATAGCCTGCAATCATTAATTATTCATGCAGATATCTTATCTATATATCACTTTACAGTCTGATTCAGGATTTTACTTTTAGCCTTTATCTGCTCTAATTACATTAAAACTATAAACATAAATTGGGAAATCACTGACCAGCCCCTTGCTTCCTGCCTCCAGATCTTCACAGTGAATTCCACTCTCAGGGTAAATTACCTTGCTAGCGTCTCACCCCACCCGTCTCCTCTCAGCTGGCAGATGTCTGCCTCCTTCGTCCCCTTTCATCAGTGCCAGAGGTCTTTGTGATAACAGGCTTTAGCTCCGTAACTGATTGAATTCAGGTGCACTGGCTCATTTCCAGGGCATTGATCGCTTCCTTAATGAACAGACACCAAGGAGCCTTTTGTATAAAGACTCAGAGCTTTACATTTATAGTGGTAAAACTCAGACAAACAAAGAACAACAATAACCTGGAGTATCTTCCTTAATTCACATTAAGAGCAGAAGAACAGCAAAATGCTCAGAAGCAAAGGTGGATTATATGCCCATTATCGAGCAACTTAGGCTTGACTTTTAGGTGAAGGAAAATGACTTTCTGATCTTTCTGTTTGATTTGGTTACTATTTATATTGATCTTTACAGCAAGAAAATGAACATCTGATCATTCGTTTGCTGGTTTAGTGATTAAGGGAAAAAAGTTCCCTTTTTTTTAAATTACGGTACTTAACAAATTTATTAGAACACCATCTAATGTAAGGTTTATGCCACATTGTCCTAAATTAATTGTATTTGTAATTACCATAATAGTTTTTTACGTTTCTGTAATGGTTCATTCACCAGTATGTGCAATTGCTTTATTCAAAGTTATAAGTATTTTTAATCATTAATTTTCCAAATATAATGTTTTACAAAAAAAGAAAAAATAGTAAAGCACATTATAATGTTTTGATTACAGTGCCAAATTACAGTAATTTACCTTCATCCTGAACAGAAAAATTGGTGTGTATTGGTGTAAATGTTATGCTTAATTAATTTCTGATGTCTCAGTCCAGTGTACCATCTCAAATTTGGGAACAAAAGGGGAATTCAGTTTGTTATTTGCCTATTAAAAACAATATTTAAAGGACAGAAGTTTTTTTCTCAAAAATGCATGTTTTCTTGTTTTATGGCAGGTGATTTAATAAATTTGTTGAGCTTTTGTTAAATGAACAAATGAGAACGTTCAAAATTGTCAGCTTTAAAGGTACAGCAAATAATTCTATGAGGTTTTTTAATAGTTAATAATAGTTATTTAAAGACCATGTGGTCTTTAAAAAAGATAGTGGTCCACTATCTTGAATACAGTGTGCAAGATGAACATCCACCTAATCTTGTTTTATGCATGTGGGTCACGACCATGCTTAAATCTTCCCGAAGTTGTTGCAATTTCTTAGTGTCACATTAAAGTAGGCTAGCCTCCTGCCTCTGGATAGCAGACAACAAGGTGGCTAAACAACAACAACAGCTGGTTATAAGCTAACATTAGCCAGCTAATTTTATGTTTGGGTATCATACTTTCCCTCTGATAAACAGTCTGATTACATTCAGACATCATATGAGAGTTTATTGTGTTTAGGTGTGCGAGTCTAATAGTTTTAGATCCACTTCAAAGAAAGTTTCACTAACACAAGCTAATAGCAGCTAACACTGGGAAAAGGATTAGGATATCTTCAAAAGCTCACTTCAGCATTGCTGTCATTGGACAGAAGTGAGCGTCACTGTCTCTGCAACTTGTACCAGACTCCTTTATAAAATTTTACAACCTCTTCCAGAGTTTATAGACATGAACATGAGGTAAATTTACTGATTGCCTACACTAGCTACAGATAGACAGACTGGACAAATCTACTGATGTCTAGTAAAGTGATTTTACAGACTTTACCTTTAATGTTAGGTTGAAGCTGAATTGTATAAATTTAGAATCGAACCCTAGAAACTAAAGTCAGATATATTTGCTTCTTTATTGGCTCAAATTGCATCAGTAGTGCTACATAAAAAATGTAGTGTGAGACTGAACTGCTACCTTAATTTCACTTCACATCATCCCATTAATGCAGGTAAAGCAGAAATACAAAGTACCCCCAGATCACACCTGACTAGTCCCCACTGTGATGACACCAGAGCTGCATCTAGATGCTATTGCCTGATCCTGCTGCAAATAAATCACTCCGAATTATAATCATCACTGCATTTCTCATTTAAAACTTCATGTATTTTGTCATTACATGTCAGAGGAAATGGGATAAGGGAAATAAAATACATGAATTTAGAGGAGGTGAACTATGATGGGATATTTCTTTGGTACAGGAAGCCATGCTTCCTGTAATAATCAAAGGATGCTCCCACACCATTAGTCACCGTCATCCACTGAACGGTCTACAGCATATTTTGTAAGAAAATGTTGCAATTTAGTTTTGTACACGTGTCTTATTTGTGCAAACTTATCTTACTATTATCTTCTCCTGTCAGTGTTTTTCAGTTTTCTTAAGCAGGCGAATCTGATTTTTTTTGTTTTTTTAGGGAACATGCCCAAACAGTTTTTGATAGAGAGATGAGTAAGATAAAAAAAAATGTTTTCAAACTTAAAGGATTAAATGTATGTTGCAACAGATACTCTAAGTGAGAGCAAAAGTTTCTGGTGTTACCGCAAAACACCTATTAGAAAAAAACCCCTTTGATTTCTATTGGACTGACCCAAACCCTTTTTTCTTAAACCCGAAGCTAGGTGAGTAATCCAGAGGTGCATTGCCCAGAGATTTGATAATGCACTTTTCCTTCTGTTTCTGAAATCTTTTAGCTACTGATCTCTTCTATCTTCTCCCATATTACAGAGAGTCTGTCTTCTCTGCTACTGTTAAAAAGGAAATGACTGTAAGGGTATTCCCTAAAGACCATTCTGCCTCAGTCTCTACTGGTTTTGTGGGGGTTGGTGAGCTTATTTTCCAACCAGCTGAGTCATCCATGTCATTTTGATCTCAGTTAAACTGTCATGAACCTGCTTAAAAAGAAAAGGCCGACCTGTTTGCAGGGTCATTTTACAAGCTTTAAAGTATGTGTCTCACTTTGGAGAATTAATAATAAAACAAAACAAAACAATATGTCCTGACAGAGATTTGGTGTCTATTATGACTTTTGTCTTTTATTATATGTTTTCTGTTTTATCACCAAATGATTAATTTGCAGCATAAAGGACATGGTGTGTACAGAATATAGCAGTGTGCTTGAAGTTATTACAAGACATATCTATTTGTTAGAGTGACTGTTAACCCAAAGAGCTAGCCTCACCATTTATGCATAAGAAAAATGTCCTACTCATAGTTTGGAAAGAGTTACAGTGGTTACTAAAAAGGGTGACAAAATACCCTTGTTCTTCTAAAAAGGTTTTTAAGGTTTAGTGCAACCATCCTGAAAATAACACTACTAAAGAACAGATGCTTGTTGTTTAATGTCCACTAGTACACACCTTGCTGCATTTTCAGTTGGAAAAACAAGGGTTCAATTAGAAACTATAATTTATCAACAGTTAAGTGATTTGTGTACATATACGTTTCATTAGGTTCACCTTTCTAGCACTGGCTTAGTTCCACTTTTGCCTTCAGAACAACCTTAATCTTCAAGGCACAGATTTAGATGCATTCCTCAGAGATTCTGGTCCATGTTGACATAATAGAATCACACAACTGCAGATTTGTAATTTGTCATTACAAGTCTCCTGCTCAACAGTATCCCAGAGGTTTTCTGCTGGATTGAGACTTTCTGTCTGTGGAGGCTATTTGAGTACAGTGAACTCAAGAAACCACTTTGAGATGATCTGAGCTTTCTGAGCTTAGATGATCTCAAATCATTTAGTAAATTATACTGCTGGAAGCAGCAATCAGAAGATGGGCAAACTGAGGTCATAATGGGATGAACATGGTCATCGACAATATTCAGATAGGCTGGGGAGTTTAAAAAATGCTATGCTGATATAGCTCATCCACTTTAATGTTTTATATATTGTGCAATCAGAAATGTTCTTCTGCATACACATAAGTGTAATGAGTAAGTCACTCTTGCCTTTCCCTGAACATTCGCCTGATTCGACTGATAGCAAACAATCTTAACCCAGAGTGCTACCATCAAAAACCTACAGCAACTCTCTTAGAAACAAAACTTTAATTGGTGCATAGTAATGATAGGTGGGGTATTAAGGCCTGGGTGGGATAATAAAGGAAATGGGGGAACTACAGCAAGACCGGCATGGATGTAGGGTAATAATGAGCAACATTTTATCTTATCATATTATAATGAGCTCACCCTCTGCCAGCAAGGATGTAACCAGATGCTTCTCATCAGCCGGTAGCTAAGCAGCTAATGAATGAGATAGTTATTGCAGAGCATGATTGTTTGGTCCTGTTTGGTTTTACTATTATGAGCACATGACCATGAATGGAATTCAGTTCCCCTGCAGCATCGATCTTACAACAATGGATCAACAAGGAGCAACTGTCACTGGACAGCATGAACAGATGATTTATTTTATTATTTACCTTGGAGACCTTTTAGGGAAGCATGTGCTGCCAAAGTGAATATACTAGCACAGATGTCACGATGACCCCCATCTTTACGCTTTGTTTGTTAATAAAATCATGTGAAACCTTTTGTGTTTCAGCATAACTGAGAATCTTAGATGTAATGAGGCCACTTGTTTCTTCTTCTTCCTCTTGCAAATTACTACCGCTACCCCTCCCCATACCTCTCCGACCCACCACCCCACCCACAGTGTTATCAAGAAGCAGCAGTTTCTCGTAATCAAGGAGACGGGTTTACCAGCTAAAATTAGCCCCTCGTTCTATCTGATGGCTCAGCGGGAATGATGGAGGCCATGGGTGGGGGAGGACCACAGTAATATAGGATGCTATAACTGTGATCTAAAAAAAAATAAAAAAATAAAAAAAAAAATAAAAAAAAGGTTGTCCCTGAGTCATTTGGTTGAGGTGGCTCCCTAGGGAGTTGCAGCCAATATGAAAAGTGGAAAAAAAGAAAAACTGAGAGTCAAACCTACCACATTGCTTCCTCCCTCCGTCTCTGATTGGGGGTAGTTAGATGGAGACAGACAACGTATGAGTCACCAGCCCAGCCCCCACCTCATCTCCTCCGTGAGACTGTAAAAGAACGATATAGAAAGAGGAAATATCACAACCCAGCTGCCTGTCAGCAACCCTGATAATTCCACAAACTTCAGTGTAATGCACCATATCAGCTTAACCACAAATGTCACACTTCTATAAAAACTAAGCAGAATGGCCACATAATAAGCATACATTAGTTTTTTGTGTATGCGTTTGTGTGCAGAGGTATGGTCCACCTTAAGAGATTATACTGTACATTTCTCACCCACGCACTGATAATCTGTCACTGCCAATTATATAAGATGCAATGTGATCCTGGACTGTGTTTTAGGCAGTAAGTTGCTGATATTTTGGGTCTGTTTTTTGTCACACACATCAAATTTCTGTGTTGATGTGTACACAGTGCTCTTTGCACCTATGAAAATACTGAATAACTGTGGGAACCTTAAGCTTCTAAACACATCTACCTTTAAGAAAAGCAAATATTTTGGTAATAGAAATGTTTACTCTACAGTTTTCCAGTCAATGATGAGAAATCAAAATGAAGTGTGATTAAAAAACGTGCTTTTTGTTTTAATGTATCAACAGCTATATAAGCAACACCCTTTTTTAAATAATGCTTAATGTAGTTTTTTGTAATGCGACCATGATTACATGGCAGTCTTTGTCCTCTGTTATTACTAAACTTACAATGCACAACTCTTTTTTCATGTAGAACTGATGCAGCAGAAATAGCAATATTGGCTTTAATTTTTATTTTTACTTCTCCATTTTTTTTTAATCAAAAACTGGCTTCCATTTTACCCAAAATGCATCAGTGTTATACTAGTAGTGACTCATATACCCTAGAGCCACTACAGCCTCAAGCAGAGCGTAGGAATCCGTCTAGAAAACAGACTGTAATTTGAGGCACAGTCTAGGTGTTATAGTGTAATTTTCCTTTAAACACTGGAGGTGCAGAGCCACAGCTGTAACCAACTGGGCGCCAGTGATGTGGATGTTACCGAGCTATCATCTCATTGTATTCAGAATAAAGACAACCCTCCCTGCAAATCTTATTTTATATTTTTATATTTCTGCAATGCATTGACAGCTGCTCCCTGTGATTACAGCCTGTGTTTGCACTCATGCTTTATATACTGCACTATGTGTGCATGCGTGTGCGTGCATGTGAGTGTGTGTGTGTGCGTGTGCCTGTGACGGTGATGTCCATACCTACTTCCTGTGACGTGGGCGCTCCCCAGCCATCACCCACTCCCAGCGCTCCTATCTAGCACATCTTTCCATCCCTGCCTAGGTTTTTCCATCCGCTGAGCATGCAAGTGCGTGTATATGAGTCCATGTGTGTATTTAAAGTGCAGAAGTGCTATGTGTAAGGTCCCAGTGAGTTTAATTCCAGCTGAGGGGATTTGGCTTTGTGCCTCCCACACAGGTGATGAGAGAATAGGATGGGGAGGCAGAGCAGAGTGAGGAAGCAGGCTGGACAACAGGGGATGAGGAAAGATATTGGAAGTAAAACACAATAGGGGGGAGACAGATGGAGGGGAGAGTTTAGGAGTGACTTCTAAGTAAATGAGAAAAAAAACGTATCTCTGCACCTGTGAATATGAAGACTTCAGATATTGTTTCCTGTGAAAGCCAGGTACTGTTTGCTTCTTTTGTGAGCCACAGTTCTTATGCTAACACTATTAAAAAGTGAAAAGCTCCAATGCAAGTTTAAAAGGCTGCTTTGTGTTCGCTAACTTGTATTTTTCCAGTGGAATAACATTTGTATGTCTGAACACTTTCTATTTACAGTCGTTGTGTATTTATCAGTGTTCTAATTCCACTTAAAATTAATCAAAATTTTCTATTAAATGTATTATTGTTACTTTTGGTGAAGCTTATAATTTACTGGTCAGCCTACATTCCTGCCTTTACCTATGGCTAAGAGCTACAGGCAGTGAACAAACATATGTGACTACAGTTACGAGCAGCTCAAATGAGTACTCCCCAAAGGGTGTGGGCTCACCCTGCAGATTGAGGGCATCTGTCCAGTGACTTGACTTCCACCGGTGTGGTGTTCTTGCATAACCACTTTTGCCTGTTGTTCCTTTCTTTTCTTTTTTTTTAAACTCAGCCTACATTTCAAGAGAATTGAACGTTGTGTTGTTTTATATAACATGTTGGAAAAGTTGAACTATAGCAATCCTCTTGGACATCTCTTTGTTAAGGCTTTTCAGATCTGACCAATACAAGGAGGCTCAGGGCCAGACCAAAGCCTTATTGAATAAATTGCCTCTGAACTGCTTAGCAATCCAGCATGTGGTGTTGCACTGCTACTGAGATTCATCTAATTGTAGTCAAAACAGCTAATTGCATAACTCCTGCACATGACTACTCAGCTGCTGACCCAAGTTAATGTCTGAAATACAAACAAATATTGTTATACTGTAAACGTCTGTTTCAGGCAAAGAGAATGCCACAACATTGCTAGGAATTTCATTTTTCCACTTTCCGCTCTTTCGCAATTACTGAAGTTTTACACTGATTCTACAACTCAGTGAACGCTAATCCTTCATCTTTGGTTGTCAGTGAAACATGCCTCACTGCTTGCACATAGATAGCTATGAAACACACACCGAGCTGCAGATGCAGACATTTGATTTCTGGCAGGAATATGCTTACACTTGGAAGGAAACACATTTCCTAGAATAAGAAAGTTTGTTGTCTGCTTGATAAGTATCCAGCAGCAGAAGGCTGTCTTGCCAACAAATCTGTTTAATTTACAGTCAAAACAGCCTTTGTTAGCTGTAACTGTACAGAAGATATGGAAGAAGGCATAAACAATGACTTTCACTCCCTCTGCACTTCAAAGCTTCTTGAAATAAGTAACTCCAAATTTAAATGCAACTTAAATAGAAAACTGTATTATCTGAAAGTGTTCTTAGAATTCTTTTTCTTCCATGTGTTATATTTCCTATCAGACTGTGAGTGAAGGGAAAATCTGACAAAAGGACAGGCTCCTGGGAAACACTCTTTTCAAAAGCTATGATATTAAAAGCTTTCTTCTGCTTTTCACACAATGCAGATTCTGTTTCTGAATTCGTCCCAGTGATCCAGCTGGCTGACATAGTGCCACAGGCTTACAGTGATATTTACTGCCTCCTCAAAGTAACATTAATACTGTCAAGATAACCAGCTACTTCTCAGTACTCTGTGTTTATTTTTCTTCTGGCTTCCTTCCTCTTTCTCTTCTGTGACCCACTATACTGACGGGAAGGGAAGACAGATAACAATATAGTGAAATATACAGTTATTTATAGATGGTTAACTGAATTTGAACACAAAGCTGAAGAGGAAGGCTTTGCAGAGGTATTGTTTTATATATGAGGATGTGTTCAAATGATGGTGAACAGCCAAGCAGATAGCTACCGTCTGCTGTGAGGTTGCGTTTGTACTATTTTCACTGAATACAGGCAGTGCGGCTGTGTAACTGTTATTTTTTTGCCAAATGCTCTTCAGCAGATTCACAGAAAGATGGCATAATAACAAATTTAGAAAGAAAATGTGTTTCTGGCACAACAACAGAGATCGGTTTTCATTTACTCTTAAAAAAAAAAAGATGATACAAGAGATTGCTCTTGTCGGCGTTACAAACACAGTCCAAGATTATTTTCTGTTTAATGTGAACTGTAACCAATAATACACTGTGCAGTTCTGATTTCTATAACTTGAAGAAGTAGCAATACTCATATTCAAACTTTTATTGCCATTATACATTGATAATGAAACTGCAGAGCGGCTTCACCTCCAGTTGCAACACCAAAGGACAAACATGCTGTGATTTACACAGTAGGTAAAAACAGAATGTGCTAAATATGAAAAGTGCTAAATATAAAATGTTTATGCAAGGTATGGTAATAAGGTATTGAGGTAACATGCAGTAATACTACACAGAGGAGTATTATTGAGGGTACAGGTATATTAGTGCAAACTAAAAACAGGACCACCTTGCCTGGGGAAACAGTCTGCCAATTAATAATCTAAGAATTTTTGGTCAAAAGTTATAGTTTGGGGCAGCGGTCCCCAACCCCCGGGCCAGGGACCGGTACCATGCAGTGAGTCGTTTGGTACCGGGCTGCAAGAGTTGAGGTTTGGGTGTGAAATTTATGGTTTTCAGGGTTTTTGCTGGTTTTTATCATTACTATATATTGTTTTATCGCTAAATCAGTTTCCCTGGGTCTTTTCCCGTGTGTTATGAAAAAATTTTCTCTTTTTTTGTACCGATACTGGCTTTATTTTGTTGTATGTACCCGCGACACCTTAAAGGCAGGTCCGTGAAAATATTGTCGGACATAAACCGGTCCGTGGCGCAAAAAAGGTTGGGAACCGCTGGTTTAGGGTACTTACACTCAAAAAAATAACTCTTTGAATGAACATAAAAAAATCATGGAAAGAATTTCCACGTAATTAAATTGCTTTATTTTAGCATTATGCAATTCTGTTATTCCAACTTAATGTACTTGAGTTGGACCAACTTAATTAATCAATTTTAATAATGAATG
>VUQR01009604.1:0-14298 GCA_015108515.1 Hemichromis elongatus | reverse complement strand
GTATGTACCCGCGACACCTTAAAGGCAGGTCCGTGAAAATATTGTCGGACATAAACCGGTCCGTGGCGCAAAAAAGGTTGGGGACCGCTGGTTTAGGGTACTTAGTACTTGTTAGCAGGAGCAGAGGAAAGGCAGGCAACTGCTTGGGGCCTCTGACTAATTGGGGGTCCTGACAAGCTTTGAGACAAACAACAGCCAACAAGAGTCCTACAATGTGACAGGTTTACACTTTACTCTCAAAATAGCAGAGATCATGTTTATTTTCGCAACAATGCCTAAGACCAATTTGACTTTCTATGAAGCAAAGGCAGCTCAAGTCTAGAGTCTGTTTACAGCCCCCTGTAAAAAGACTCCAGAATCACCACTGAATAAGATAGATTTACAATAGTCCTGTTTTTATTTGTTGACAAGAAAAACATAGAAAATAACAATAGCTTGTTATTTTAACTCCTCTGGCTGTTTACTTTAAACCTGCTGAGAAAGTTTAAAGTAATTTCAGAAGTGAAGTAACCTGAACTTATTGAAACAACTTGGGAAAAAGGTCAAAGAAATTTACCCGTGCTCTTCACTGCACAAGAGAGCCCAATGCAGTAATTCTGAAATACACTATAGGTATAAGAGGCTGTCTAGTTCACAAGCTAAAACAGGAAATGACTACACCTTTTTGTTTGGGGGCATATTACTTGTTCATATTTCATCTTTGCTTTGAGTAACTTACTCATTTCAGTCTAGGAAGTACAGATACAGGTTGTGAATTTCACAGTAATGTACTGGGTTTCATATGAGTCTGTGTAAGTGTGAATGTAAAGCAGGTGAAGAGCAGGTAGCCGGCTTTCTTTGATTATCATCTGTTGTGGTAGCTTTCACAGGTCTGCCGGTGGGCTTGTGGTATTTTAAGAGATGCGAGAAGTGTGGGCTCTGCTGTAAACCTCCTCTTCAATAACCAGGTCATGCTGTGATTCACAGTACAGTACAGAATGTAATTCTGCTCTACTTGGACATCAGGTTACAGCATACTGATAATTGAATGTTTTGTCTGGACAGAGTGAGTAAAAAAAACCCAAAACAATCAGTTTGGTTTGTTTTTGTTTATATTTCCAGTGTTACGGAGTCGCACAATAAAAACCCCAGGCACCACAATAAGTTCCCTAAGTTCCCTTACCTCTGAATTATAAAAAGGGCAAGCCAAATTAGTCACCACATGAAGCGTCAATTCAGTGGAAATTTCACAGAAGATCAGGAGTGTTTTTTTTCTTTTGAACAATCCTAAAAGGTGAATTAGTTTCTGCTTATCATGCACAACAATCTGCCTCTCTCTCTCTCTTCCTCTTTTCCTTTGTATCTCTCTCTCTCTCCTTCCATGTCTTGCCTAAGAGTTTGGCTTGCCTCAAAAGTCACGGCATGACGATCAGTGGTGGGTGGAAATGGTGGGTGAGTCAAGACTTTGAAGTGTGTCTGTGTGTGTGTGTGCATGTTCAGCATGTTCAGCATGTGTCATCTGGGCCATCATATCATGACTTGAACCCAGGAATACCAAACATTCCTGTTTCATATTGAATTTGGCAGCCGCTGTTTTACTGGAGAACTGGATGTAATATTATTTGACTGCATGGTTACTCACAACACGGAAATGTGTTGTTGCTGTGGACTCGAGAGCCAGCATGTAATAACATGTCATCAGCAACCCCAGAAATATTTACCAATAACACTATTGAGATATCTTTCATGGCCGATACTTCTCGTAAATAAGTCTATGAACACTTTTGAGATTCCAACCTAATATGGTAACACTTTGTCTGTCTTGGAAGAGGGACGCTCCTCTCTTAGCTTAAATAAATAAATTAATTGTAGAGATTGTGTGGCTTTGTAGAGCTAATATGCCACTTTGAGTAATAGAAACAGGTTACCTAACTATTTTATTATTTTAATTCCCTGAACATTGGTATTCCAGTAACAATAACACTACCAATTTCCAAAGAAAAGAAAAAGAAAATCATAAAAGTTCAAGAAAACAGCATAAAAACACAGTAGTAGAAAAGCTAATTAATTGTTTAAGGGGAATTAGCTTACCCAAACCTATAGATCTAAACCTAAATAAAATCAATTCAAAAGCCAAATAATCTTCTTTTTCTACTTCTTCCAAGGTCACCACGGCAGAATATCTGCCTCCTTGTCATCCTAGCCTTAGCATTCTCCTCTATCACTCCAACCCTCTTCATTTCCTTCTTCATGAGATCCATTAACCTTCCTTTTTTCCTCCTCCCTGGCAGCTCCAGCTTCAATTTAAGAAGCCGCATAAACTAAACCTTTTAAAGATGCAAGGGTCCATAATTAATTAAAAAATAAAATGATAAGATCAAAACAAAAAAAAAATGTAATGGTAAGTGTCACTGATTTATCATTCAGCAAGCAGAAACCCTCAGCAAGAAGTGTCTACATTTTGCAACGCCTTTACGTTCGTAAGAGGCAAAGGTGAAAAATAGAAAGTAAACTTAAAATAAATAAATGTGATTTTTTCTTTTGGGGGAAAAAAGAGAAAAGAAAAATAGTTTGCTGATGCTAATGATGATAAACGATTAAACTTAGAGCACTTTTTTTGTTAATGATTAAATAAAAAATTGGGTCATCTGAGGCATAAGCTTTTTTTTTGGCTTCTGATTTGGGGCATGCCAGAAGATGTTTGAGAACCGCTAGTTGATTTGCTTATTGTGAAGACATTTTTTTTAATATAATTCTGTGGGTGGCATTACCAGAAATTACTCTACTAAATTTCTGATGTTTAGATTTAGACAAAAAGCCAACCTTTGAATCATTTTGCTAGAAGAGAGGAATTCCAACCTGCCGCACTCAGTGGTCAGCTGAGGGGGGAGGTGAGTAATGTGGGACTTATTGGGAAACTGCATCATAATCTGGAGCCTCTGTCAGCAAACCAGGAAGCACCTGTGGAGCCGCGAAAGGAGGAAGGGTGAGTGGGGGTGAGAGGGGGTACGCGTTCCTGCAAAGGCAACCTATTGTGTAGGAGTTCTTTTTAGAAGTCACGTGTAAAAAGGGACATTCTGAACAGGAAGTGGCTTACCATACATATGCTGTCTGGCCAACACTTATTGTCCAGGGTATATAAAAAAAAATCTTCTGCAAGCACAAAAACACACAGGGTGCATTTCTGTCAACAAATGATGTAAAGAAGCATTAAAGGATTTCTTTATGCCCTATTTTGGATTAGGCCTCACCAATAAAACAGTAAGAAATTGTACTCAGTCGCACAGGCAGAACAACTGTTTTCGCTGTTTTCAGTAAATTACAAAACAGTGCCGTCAGGTTACTGTGAACACATGAGGAAGTGGACAAAATCAAAGTTTAAGTTCAAAGTTTATAAAAGCATTTAACACCATAGATTGATGACATTTTAAAAGGGTGGATGGACAGAAAAGACTATCACTGTGAAGGTGAACACAAAGCCATATGCCTTAAATGTTTTGTGTAGTGCAATCAACAGTCTAACATTCAGACAAACTAAAAAGCTAATCTCATTAGCAAAATTAAAACTTGTGCCTTTCTATAGTTAAAGTACTTCATCCAGAACACGAGTTAGATGAAATAATAAGAAATTTGTGAGGACAAGATGTCCTTAATGTTTCTGTTCCCACATTTTACTTCTGTATTTTTATTAATTAGTTTAGTGTAATCTATTTTGAATCAGATTTTGTTTACTGTAACAGAAGCACAGTAGCTGTGCATGCTTTAAAAATTCAATTAAACCTCGAGCATCAAAATTAATTCTGATTATAGGTTGCTGTGCAAGCAACACTGTGGTTTAAAAGCTGCCCGACTGCTTCCTTAATGTATTATCTATAACACATAGCCAATTATATACTGAAGCAATCCTATTAGAGTGATATGTATGGACATAGCCCATCCATGTGAGAGAGCAAGAGCAGAGAGATGGAATGAAAGAGATGAGGAAAAAGGTCTCAGAAGCCATTTGAACATACATCTTCTTTACCTGGCTTGCATGGGTCCACTGTTGTTATTTACAGCTACTCTAACAAACCCCAATAAAATGAGGGCTTGGATACGGACGGTGGGCCTCCCCACTCATCAGCAGTGATGTCACAAGCCAAGATTAGACCAGACCATATGGCACGCTGCCTGCTGTCACCTCTAATCCTCTACTGCCATTCTGGCATCTATCTATCTATCTATCTATCTATCTATCTATCTATCTATCTATCTATCTATCTATGCCAGGTCTTTTTCTCTCTGTCATGGGGGGGCACATAGAGATACTTTTGTTTTTGTTCTTTCACAATGTCAGTCCATCTGTCTGCGCGTTTGTCATATTTCTGTTGTTCACTGCTGCTCTGTTTTGCTCTGTTTGTTCCCACTCATTCATGCAGCAGACACAACATGATGTAACACTTATTTGTTAGGTTCATTTACCCAAAGAGTCTGTCAGTGTCCCATCTTTGCATTATGCACGGCTGGTTTGTTTCTGGATTGAAAAAGTGATATATATAACACTTAACTAATTTCTATGCTTTTCTTATCTTTATCAGATCCAGAAAAACACCAAAGTCACCTATAAACGTATTCTACTACAGGGTGTTGGCTCATACACCAAGTATGACATACATTCAATCCAAAAAGGTTTCAGTTGGATTAAGGGCTGCACACAGTGACAGCTACATACTGAAATCCAAATGTGCAAACGTAAACAAAACCCGAACACAGTCCTGAGCTATGTGTCAGGATTGTTTGCATGTCATGTGAGGGTAAGCGGTGTGACGTTTAAACTTGTTAATTCATTTGTGGGATTAGGATTTCAAGACCAGGGATGTTGGGAGGATATAAAGCTGGTTCACTGGGCTATACATGGTACTAAGCGGAAGTTGGAGGTTGTGTTTGTCAGCTACTTTGGCTGAGCTCTCTGTGAAATTCCCTACATTACTAAATACTAAATGGAAGGTTATTCTCACGTAGCCTTTAGAAAAAAACAAAACAAAACTCTCCGCTAGGTATTTACAGTACAGTATGTGTGTTACTCACAAACATGCACCGTATGAACCATGTTCTTTTGCTCTTTGTGTAAACGTTGTTAGCCTTGTAATTAGTGCTTCTTATGTGAATCTGGTTTGCATTTTTTTCTTAATAGTTTGGCATATTTTTAAAACTACATTTGAAGCTCTCACTTTTAAAGACCTGTTTCCAAAATTGGCTCATGAAACCTCATAATCAGCCTGCAAAAGGCTGTGACCCAATCAAAACCTCTAACTTGTTTAACAAAGGTAGGTTTATCTGTTAGTGAGTAAGGCTTTGTTAGAAATGTTAGGTCTATTATATATGCAAAGGTTTACATTGTTGGAACGTCTTTATTATGTCGACAGATCTGCAAAGACCCCTGAATAATGTCAAAAGTAATCAATACCTAAAAAATACTTCAGGTACAATCAGTGTCTCATTTGACTTAAAATATTTAAAGATACTCGTTCCTTGGAAATAGTTAATAGGAACTTTTGAACATGAAGAAATCCTACAGGTGTAGTTTTGTAAATAAACATATAGTAATACTGCAAAAAAAAAAAAAAGATACAGAAATATAACTTGGGATTTTATAGTAACTTGCTGTCATCTATCTGCCTGTAAGTTACCGAAAAATTGACTGCAGTTTTACTGAATGTTACTTTCCCATTCAAAAATTCAGAACAATAACATGGAAAATTTTGCCACATTACAAAAGAAGTCGTGGGCAGTGATATGAAGTGCTACTTCTGCATGATAACATTTTGTTTTGACAACATTTGAGATATCAGTTCAAGCAACTGAGAAAAATTCTTTCTGGATATTTGATGTGATGTGACATGTGGTTTGGTTTGGTGAGGAGTTCCATCACTAGGAGTTCATCTGCTTCCACTTAACTGACAGCAACATTCATTATTGAAATAATTTCACATTGATATAACACTTTTGTCGTCTTACTGACCACTCAAAGCACTTTAGACTACAAGTCACATTTAACCACGCATTCATAGAGTGGGCTACTTTGTTCACTTTAGTGCAAACATTCAAACTCCTCACAGAAAGGCCCCAGCAAGGGTATGAAACAGGAACCTTCTAATCCAGAGCAGCAGATATAATCAGATTTCACAGCTGACTCACAATTGCGTCTCTTGTTTTTCTCGGCTTAAGGTCGCTTGTTTGTGTCCTGTAGAGAAAAATCATATTGGATGTGGAAACTGTTGCATGAAAATCAGACAATAAAATATGTATATATATTAAAAACACATGAAACACACGAGGCCATACTTTGGCGAAATTGCAAAAACAACTGCATGATTTTTGTTAACAAGTTTAACAGATAAAGAGGGAAGTGAACACTTGTAATGCTTATGCTTACCCAGTGAGACCAAGCTTTAGCTAGTGGGACAAAGGAAAGCACTCAAAGGCACAGCCATATCGTCTGAGAAGAAATACAAGGAATCCACCAGAGGCGATATATGAAATCATAGTTGCCCCTCTATTTTAGACATTTTGTATGGTTGTCGTATAACATGCTATAACATGCTGGATTTAGTAAAGTGCGCATTTGTGTTGCACTCGTATTTCTGGACGTTATGGTTGATAACCTTCCTCCAAAACACTTCATCTTTTTTTAGCAATGTGGGACCCTTTCGTTTATTATTTTGTTCAGTGAGCTGTAGGGTCATCCCTTTAAAACGTCTGCCTTTGTGTCCTCTCAATGGTCACTGAACACGAAGTGGAACCTGAAAATAATGAAAGGACAGGTGTAGGTGCAGGCAGAGGACACTCTGAGTAATGGCTGAATCAAACTCACCGCAGTTGTAGGCTGGCTTTCGTATTTACAAGGGCCGCGGGAGGAGACACACACAGTCGAGTCAGAGCTGTGGGCGTGTTTTTCTTGCCATCGCGCCTCGCCGGTGTCCTTATATGGTTCGTGACGTGTTGCTCCGGAGGTTCCATTCACATAAAACTGATCGGCCGGAATCCCCTTGGAGGAAATGTAGGCACGGGCGCGCACAGGGCACTTCTCTCGCCCGTATTCAGGAGTAATCCAGTTGAATTTTTTTAGGCAATAAAAACAAGTCCGAGAAATCAAAATGAAAGTCTCTAGCATAGACTGCCGGCGTCTGAGGAAAATCATCAGGAAGGAGTATGGAAGCTACCTTATTGTGGACTGTCGACCTTATTTTTCATTCACGAACTCTAATATCAAAGGCTCAGTCAATGTTAATCTCAACTCAGTGGTGGTCCGGAGATCCCGAGGAGGACCGGTGCCCCTGCAGTTTGTCATCCCGGATGAGAGAGCTCTGTTTAGGCTTCGGGAAGGGAGCATTTCGGCCATAGTAGCGCTGGATGACCGGACGTCCCACTGGCAAAAACTGAAAAAAGACAGCGTAGCTCAAATAGTAATAAACACCCTGTCACATCTAGCGAGCGGGGCCAACATCTGTTTCTTAAAAGGTGAGAGATTTGGCGAATTTAATTGTTTTAATACAGACAAGAAGAAAAGTTTTCTTTTTTGTTGTTTAAAAAAAATAGACCTTTAAAAAGAGCCATTAAGCGTCTCAGTCATATATTTGTTAATTTTCATCATTTAATCTATTTTCCTTTATTTCATCAAAGTTTTGAATTTTTTTTTTTTTTTTTTAATTGTGGGGATATCATTTCAGGGTCAGTTTGTTTATATTTTTATGGTTTTGTATGTTGTTGTTCCACAGACTTAAAGGTTAAATCTATTTTATTATTATGACAAATTGTAAATATTGCTTGTTATAATCTAAAACGGCATTTTTATAATTGATTAAATGGAATATTAAGAATTTCATGTAATTTTATTTCAAACGAACGGGGCAGAAACCTTTAATATTTGATCGTAGTCTATTTTTCCCTGATAACACTGGTACTGTTTGGGGCAGTTCTTCGCCCTTTTTGCCTGTGTTAAGAGTAGCCGACATTTTCTTTTACTTCTTGGGCATACTGTAGATGTCCTGCGTGCGTCAGTGGAGCGGATGAGTCAGTGTGAGAGAAACGCCAGCAAATTGGTGGTGCAATGGCTTTCGTTGATAAAACGCAAAAATTCACCCCTCCCTATCCGCTCTACCTCTTTAGGCTAAACAAACCCCCCGGGGTTTGTGTTTAAACACATCCATCTGCGACTGTCACTTGTGCGTCCTCAGAATGTTGGCCTAAATGGATTACCGGTCCTTCGGCGCGGGCTCCTGTAATTAATTACGCGTCTGTAATCAGGTTATAGAGGTTATAATCCGGTGCTAAGTCTGTTTCATAAACGCTGCCATTTCACAAGATTTGTGGTGTTGGTCAGAGGAGGCAGAATTTTTGTAAGCTCATTTATTAAAAGTGTGTTGTTTTCTTTGTTTTTTTTTCTGTGACTGCTTCTCTCAGGAGGATACGAGAATTTCCACTCTCAATACCCTGAACTTTGCACTGAGGTGAAAACCATTGACCAGAGCGGAACTGAAACCGAGAAAAGAGTCAGCAACCACAGCGAGAAGCTTTCACACCACAAACCAGATTATGATCAGGTATGGAAACACCCTTTAGCGTACAATGCAGTACTTCCCACCATCTCTCCTACAGGACCACGGGGCACAAAGCCAAATATACACGCAGGCACGCTTAAAGCATGCTGACATCAGAGAATTTTATTTATGGCACATCAAAACATTTTCTCAACTTACATATGATATTATATGACCTTCACTGCTTTTTTATAAAGACAGCATGATGCCCAGCTGATATCAGGACACCCCATAGAAAAGACAGCCTTTCATCCCTGACCTTTCTGCTATTATTTCCACTGGCCAAATAGAAAGCATGTGGCTATTTTGGATTTCAAAGAACACTCTGTTGTGTCTGGCTGATACATTATGGGCTTTCAATACTAGGGAATTCCTCTAGCATCCTGCGTCCATTTTGTCTGTAAATGACTGTAATGATCGGTTGGCAGGTGTTTGGATGTTCCTGCCTTGGACAATGATTTTGTTATAGCAGACGGATAAATGCTGGTGATCCCGTGTTGTGTTTCCTTAGTAAGCGGTGTGTTGTGAGCGTGACTCATGTCTCCGCTTTCTCCCTCTTTTCCTTCTTCAGGGTAAACCAGTAGAGATCCTGCCTTTCCTCTACCTCGGTAGTGCCTACCATGCCTCCAGACAGGATTATCTCAGCGACCTTCACATCACAGCCTTGCTCAACGTGTCACGCAGGGACCTGCAGCCGGCCAAGGGCCACTATGACTACAAGTGGATCCCCGTGGAGGACAGCCACATGGCCGACATCAGCTCCCACTTCCAGGAGGCAATAGAGTTTATAGGTGAGTTGAGGAGAGTAAATGCATTGATTTCTGCTTCATAGGGTTTTGCCTTGAGATGTTTTGCTATGTTAGAATACAGCTGACTCACTAACACTCAAACCAGCCCAGAAGGGGAATAAATAGAACAACATTAGATAGATGCTTTTCCGGGCACAAGATCAGCTTCTGTTTATATGTATTTATAATCCAACTTCACCCCAGGGAGTCTCAAAAATACCCACGCTGAGTGAGATACCTATACATGGATGCATTTATTTTTGAAATGCATCTTTGTCTTCAAATAGCTTCCTTTTACTGCTGCCGCTCACCTGCTGCCATTCACAAATAGAGGGCTATAAGAAACCCGGCTGTAATCAGTTTAAGTTAATCGCCAGCCTTCAATCCCCCACCAACATATACTGCCTGTCTGCTTTCATTCAGGATTTGCTCACTTCCCCCGTTCCCTTCCGACCTCCCTCCCTTCTTTCCTTGAAAAAGACAATCCCATGCTGTCGTTGGTTCCTGGGCTAAATCCCACGGTGCCGGGTGTGGCCAGTCAGTGTGACAACTGGGTGAGCTGTGCGTGTTCAGTGATGACCGGGTGGAGGAGGCTGGGGGCTGGCTGGCACACACACATACGTGCATATATACACAACAACATTGTTTATGATGGTTGCGTGGAGGATTAATGACGGCTACAAAATGAGTGAGAACTCAGTTTTTTTGCTAGCAGGAGGGACTCATTGGTGGACCTGTGGTCAGCAGGGCAGTAAATGTGTTACAGAGGAAAAGAGAGCGCGTGGGAGGGAAAGAGGTGTCAGATAATAGCAGCAACAGCAAAAGATGTACAAAATGTGCTGGCGGCTATTTATATCCAGGCATATCCAAGGACAAAGCTCACCCACAAGCAGCTTGGCTGACCTGTATTAGCTAGATAGTATTGTGCATTGTTTGGGGATGCAGCCTACATTTAGGGTGTGTTTGAATAAGCCTGTCCATTACATAAGGCAGTTTTAGCCTACATTCAAAGAGGCCCTCAACATTTCATCAGGCACGCCAACCGATTAGACACACAGCACAAGCAGATCCTCTGGACTGCCGGTCTCATAAAATCAATCAATAAATCGGAAACCCTTCCGACCGAGCGGGTGATGTAAACCGGAGAGGAGAAAATAAATATTATTGACCTCGTGGATGAAAACAGCTGCTGAAGCATGCCATGACATCTCCATCTACCATCTACCATCGCCAAAGGATGGTAATTAAAACACCCACTGCTGCTGCTGCCCCGCTCTCATAGCACCCTCCTCTCCAGATGAAGGTTCATTATTCATCCATGTGGTTTTATCAAGATTAAGAGCAGTCCGAAATCAGTCATTCTCCCTCATAAACGCACAGAAGTGGCCCTTAATGTTTCTGTTTAGTAGAAGAGGGGATGTGTAGGTGTCATTATCAGCTCGTTGCACTAAGTGTCAATATGTAGATCAGACTTAGATGCGAGACAGAAAAAGGAGAGACGTAGGTGTTTGCTTCTAAGAATTCTTGAAACGTGTTGCGAAGGATATTTAGACAGATGTGTGAAAGTGAACTCGTGTGTAGGCCTTAAAACGTACTGATGAGTGTGTAGGAGCGAGGCGGCTCCAAATTAGAATACACTTCTCTGTGCCACAGCGAACACCGCAACAGCACCCAGCACCCAGCACAGCGGTGCAGCAGAAAACAAATCACATGTACAGCTGCACTCTGTGACTAAGTCAAGCCTCCCACGTGTCTCTGCGTGTGCCACTTACAGTAGAAAATGATGTGTGCTCATTTCTGTGGTACTACAAAATAAATGACAAACTAGATGTTCTTGAGAAAGAAAGAGAGATAAAATATTTGGGGAAAAGTGTTCCTATTACATAGTGAGACTGACCGACTAGACAAGATTAGCCCAGTTAAATTTACTTCCGGTTCAAAACTCCTGATTTGAAATCAGTTTTATGTGTGGTTTTCTTATCTGCAAATTGCAGATGATTAAAGAAAGAGAAATATGCCACTGTCTCACCAGATTCCTCCCTTCTTCTTCCAGATCACGTGAAGCAATCAGGGGGGAAGGTCCTGGTACACTGCGAAGCAGGCATCTCTCGCTCCCCTACCATCTGCATGGCCTACATCATGAGGACCCAGCAGCTGCGGCTTGATGCAGCCTTTGACATCATCAAGCAGCGCCGGGCAGTCATCTCTCCAAACTTCAGTTTCATGGGTCAGCTGCTTCAGTTTGAGTCGGAGGTGCTGTCCAATGCGCCGGTTCACGCTGCCACACCTGAACCGGCCACGCCCTGTGTCTCGGAGTCCGCTTCCTTTTTTGCCAATGACTTTGCCACTACCTTTAACACCAAAAACTTTGAGCCGTCTGTGTTCACCCTCCCTACCTCTTGCCTGCAGTCCCCAGTCCACCACCAGTTCAAACTGAGCCCAATAACTGCACTGCCTTAAAATAAACTGTGACTGCTTGTAGTCTTACTTGAAAATATAACAATCAATGCTCTCTCTGTGTGCCTCGTGTTGAAACCGGCAGAGCAGATAGACTGGAGATCAGCCACAGACACAAAGAAGGGTCAAAAACAACTGTATTCATAATAGGACTTGAAGCCTATGAAATCCACGGGCTACAGACGCTGATGCTGTTTTCCTGTCTTCTGAACTGCAGTGGCGAAACAACACAGCACAGCGATAAACTGCAATATACATGCCTTAGGTTGATATTGTGATTCCTTTGCCTATTCAAAAAAAAACATGGTCAGGCATTTAAACCTAATTTATTTGAAAATGTTTTTTTTTCAATGATGTGGATAAAAATATGTGTTTAATAAATGTTTTCACTGCAAAAATATTGTTGTCATGTAATCTTTTATTGTGCATATGGCAAGTGCCCTTTTTTATGCAAGCCACCATAAACCTCTTCATACAAAAATAACAAAGGTATGACCAATATTTAAAAATCCTTGGGTTTAGATAAGAAATCCTGTCTAGACAGGCATAATACATGCAGCAGTAGAGGCAATAGTGACACCTACAGTGGCTCAGAGCTATCCCTTGTGACTATATTTAGATCAGAAGCCTTGCCTGTATTTCTTACCTATAATAGGCTTCCATATAGCCGTATTTTTTATGAATAAAATTATCTAGCTATGAAACATAAAAACTTAAACCAATGTTAATCTGCATTTGAGACATCAACAACTAGAAAATAATCAGAGTTGAAATTCTTGTTAGAAAACTGTCGGCACTGTGTTATTTAAGACACTATAAATAATTTGGATAATTATTAATAAAATAATTTTGATCATTATTAACACATTCATTCATTCATTATTTATTTTTCCGCTTTTAGTCTCATATTTCCGACTGTTGGTCATCAAAACAATTTTGGCGCCCAGAGCGTAGCCTGCTAGACTGTACCAACTAACCAAACAGAGAGGGGAATAAACAGAAAGAATAACAGACCCAATGTTAGGTCGCAAACATAATCTAACCGTAGATACACATTATATTATTGTTATATTTGAATTTTTACCTTTCGTATGAAATATTTAGCCTCTCCACATGTAGGAATATGGTGCAAGTATATCCCTACAACCCATTTTCATAAAATGGCATGATCCATTCTATCCCGCCCCCGCCGCCATTTTCCATGTTATTCTTTCCTGCCTTACAGTATTTTATGATTTTTAATGCAACAGTTTAATTGTTAAGTTTGGATTGTTATAGTTGTGGTTTCTCCAGCTTGGCGCAGGGAGTGTTTCATCTCCAAATTTGACCAGGAGACGCCCTGGATAAGCAGCCATGTATATTAAACAGGTAAGCTAACGAGACCGGACTGATGCGTGTTGCCGACTGCTACTGGTCTAATAACAATTAGGCCAGCTTAATGTTTTTCTACTGAATGATAAGTATATTGCTATCGGGGCTTTACTCGAAGTATAACGTTGGTTGGATTGCAAAATTGTGCACACGCAATCTAAACGGCAAACGTTGTGTAGCTATCTAGCTAACGTTAAGCTAGCGCTATCTGAATTAGTGTAGAAGTGAATTGCCCGTCCCCTTCTCGATATGCTAAGCTAACGCAACAAGGCCAGCCTGAGATTTTTGGATTTATATACTTCTTTTCATTGTTGTTATAACGTTTAATGTTGCGTATGATGCACAATATGAGAGCGTATTGTATTGTTGTCGGCTAACTCGGCACCGTTCATTTCAAACCTTCAAAAATGTCCTGAATGAAGTAGCGAAAGTTGACCATCAGAGTGACCATCAGCCAAGGCCCTGGTACCTCGTTTTACCTGTGATGGTGCTATTCAGCACAACCAGGTTACATACATGATGTTTACAAGTATTCCTAGACTCGGGAGCTCTTTGACCATGTTTAACTATAGTATGAGGTTAAAAGGTTGCACTGAATTAGCTGATGTTGTAGTCGGTGTGTTCACGGTGGTCTCTGATTCTCTGCACAGGTGATCATTCAGGGGTTCCGTAGTTACAGGGACCAAACTGTGGTAGACCCTTTTAGCCCGAAGCACAATGTCATCGGTGAGTATGTGTTCATTTACATCTTTCTCTAACTATTTTATATTGCACCTGATTTACTAATCTGGTTTTTTTTGATCGTTAATGTCTTATATGTCACCATATCCTCATTTTGTGTTTATTTTTCCCTTTATCTTACAGTTGGGAGGAACGGGTCAGGAAAAAGTAACTTTTTCTATGGTAAGAAGCCTCAAAACTTGCTGCAATATAGAATTTATAAATTTAGAATTCCCTGACATGGCTGGTTGCTACCTAAAACATTAACTCCTGTCTCTCTCTCCCTCTTTTTTTTTTTTTTTTTTTTTTTTTTCTTTTCTTTTTTTTTTTATTTTTTTTTCTCTTTTTTTTCCTTCTTTTTTTTTTTTTTTTCTTTTTTTTTTTTTTTTTGTGTTTCTTTCTTT
>VUQR01009601.1:22586-36953 GCA_015108515.1 Hemichromis elongatus | reverse complement strand
CAGTATGACAAGTTACGCATTAGTAGGGTGACCATATTTTGATTTCCAAAAAAAAGGACACTTGACTCGTCATGAAGAACTTTAATAAAACTGTTTGCATAAAGAAAAATTTAACATTTTTCCACAATTTAAATGATGCCTTCTCTGCGTGGTTAATGACTCTTGAAATAAAAAATTTCAGCTAGGCTTTTACAAGTCACCAAGTGCAAAAAAAACTTACTCAGTTAACTAAGTTAGTTCTACTAAGTTAACTTAGTTCCACCACCACTCAGTTAACTTAGTAGATGAATTTTTGCCTCGCACAGCCTTTTTATGTTTTTTCTGTGTCCATGTGAGCAACAAGATCACCCGCACCTTTGTTAGACACACAAACGTATGTGCCAGCTCTGCACATGGTGCACTCAGCCTCCCATTTATACCGACCGACGGTATGCAGGAACTTTCTTTTACGGTTCATCTGAAAATGTGCACTTGTGCTTCGGCATCTTTTAAACATCACCAGGCGCGCAACTCCGCACCATCTATCCCGTCTGCGAGCGCAAAATAACCACTCGCAAAGCAGGCAGCAGTTAAGGTGTGACGTAGCGTATATGGGTTCCCTGTAGGCTCATAAAACCCGGACATTTTTATCAATCTCAAAAATCCCCCCAGATGCCCCGGACGGAACGCGAAAAGTGGACATGTCCGGGGAAAAGAGGACGGTTGGTCACTCTACAATAATCACAAGGAGGCAAAAACTGACAGCTTTTTATTAGCGGGATATTGCTAGCTATAGCAGCCGGATCAGAGATGGGCAGTAAAGCATTACTAGTAACGTGTTACTGTAATCCGATTACTTTTTCAAGTAACGAGTAAAGTAAGGCATTGCTATTGCAAAAAGGTAATTAGATTACTGTTAGGTTCTTGTAAGCATGCTGCGTTACTGCGTTACTAAACCATGACTTTTTTGCGAGAAAGTCGCATGACAAGCAAGTGCGACGTTCGTGGCAAAAGCTGTGTGAAGATCAACAATGGATAAAATATCGAGTGCGGGAGAGAGTACGACCGTGCATCATTTAAAACATGGAAGTACTGACCTTTGATTCCGTAAAAAGAGACAAAAAAAATTAGCGTCTGCTGTTCATGGAAGAAAACGTCTTTTTACAGTGCAAAAAAACCCCTAAACTTCTGAGCAAGCACCGAGTACGCTGGGAATGTGAAATTCATAGAGAAACTCCCGGATCCTTCCACTGACATGACCGCTGTGGCACACCTGCACCAGGGTAAACCTCCGCCTGCCCCAGTCCTGTTACACAGGTGAAAATAGAGCAACAGGACCGTTGAGTCTTTGATTTTATTTATTTTCTGCTGTGTTTTACTTGCATCTATTTGAAAGAGTGAGTAAAAAACACAAAAAAATTATTTTATTTTATATGCTGACATATGCAGAAAATAGGTTTAAATGTTAAACAAATTTCTTCCAGTCAGAGAATGTTGCATATCATTTAATTTTTGCTTGATGCATAAAGTTAAAAGATTCAAAATAGTAAAACAAGTTTTAAAAAAGAGACTTTTTCATTTGATTATATTTTATATGATGAATTATGCAGAAAAAGTAGAATTGGGCTGAAAGATATGTTGCTTTATTACTTATTCATGTTGTGTATCATGGTTTTAAAAAGTAACTAAGTAACTAATTACTTTTAAAAATAAGTAATCAGTAAAGTAACAGGATTAGTTTAGATTAGGATTAGATTAGGATTAGATTAGATTAGATTAGATTTTTTTGGGGAAGTAATCAGCAATTAGTTACTGATTACTTTTTTCAAGTAACATGACCAACACTGTAACAAACAGTAACAAACACAGTCCGCTAACCAGTCCTGCTGCAGGACTGGTTAGCGGACTGCTGTATTTTGGGGTCTCTAATGACATGTAGAACTACTAAGACATTTTCATGTGACAGCTACATTCCCCAAACCATAATCTTGCAGTAAAAAGCATCTTTTCTTTCTTTTTTTTTTAGAGTAAAACTACTTAAAGGGGTCATTTGAAGAGTTCCTCTAGTTATGCTTCCACCCACATGATCTAGATATCCGCAGAGCAGTTGAAACGGACACTCTAATTTGTCCTCAGTAAGGAGCTTCAGATTGCAGTACCTTAAATAAAGCAGCACTCTGATGATGCAGTTTGGTCAAGTTCCAAAATAATACCATACTCACTCTCCTACAGACATAACTTCATAACTGCTCATCAAAAATTGCATTTTTATGAACACGGGGAAAGCTTTTATTCCAGACGGACAAGCAAAGGTTATTTCTCTGTCATTTAAACCTAACAAAAACAATAACAGCTATGTAAAGTAGTCCCCCACACTACCATTTACATCCTCATAAGCACATATTATGGTACAATCACATTAAGCTCACATAACATTGAATTTTTAATAACGCAACTTTATTGCTAGCTACTGTTTGTGAGCCTTAGTATTCATGAACTTACTATGTAGTGCACACGCAGGCACACAGACACACACAACTGAAGTCCCAAAGGAAGCCAGAGAAAGGCAGAACTGTCATGTCTACATACTGTGGAGGACAAATACACATCCACACATATACTCTATGCATTAAACCTTTTTTTTTTTCAAGATGAGGTGTAATACTGCATCAAGCACACACACAGCTGATATGTAACAAGTAAACAAACATTTTACCTGCTGCATACTTTATAAGGCTTTTTCTTTCAACCTAGGGCAGGAAGCTTTAACTATATCCGAATCAGGAAATATGAGCAAGTAATGTCCCCGCTTTTATCTGTAATAGGTGTTGACCATCACTGAAATTTCTGTTTGTCTGGATAACATATAAAAATAATATTCCAGTTTGTCACAGTTAAAAAGAATCGGTTATGCTTGTCCCCAGCTCCATATCTTTTATTATTCACAGTTCAAAATAATTCCTTATTTTTCTCTGCACTGGTCTGTGGTGCACCCCTTCGGCTCATCAGTTGTATTAAACAAGTTTTAACTCCCTCTTGTCTCTTTATGACATCTTTCATTTAATTGGCTGCATGTAACCAACAAAGGTTTGACCAGCAAGTAAGTGGGACTGCACCGGGAATTTCCTACATATTTGCTGAGGTCATTCAATGAATCTGACCGTGTTTAGTTGTAGCTTCTACCAGGTAAGTTCACTCTTTATTATCGATGGAGGTGTAAGTCCTGGTTAGTTTGTGGATAACTATTGTAATCATTGTTAGCCTCAGAGGTGCCATGTGGTTTAATGTTTAATGTTAATTTGGGTTCCTGCCATCCTGATGCATTGTGTCCTGACATTTTTTAAAAACGTTTTCATTCATTCATTTATTTCAAACTAAAAACTGAAAAATGCGACATGTATGCACCTCTGTAAATATGAGCCAACAACCGAACGCCTCAATCAATCTATTAGTAAAAGAAGTTAGCTAGATCTGCCATTCTACTTGATGTTGATCCGATTGTACAAACACTGGCTGCCCATTAGGTAATAATTCTTATTACCTGCTTCTAAATGAAAAGGCCCACAATTATTTTCAGAAATGACAGTATGTATATATCTCTGAATTGAAAACAATCACTTGATGCAGATAATTAGATATACGATAAACCACAACAGAACTTTTTATGTGTGTTTAAGAAGTTTCTTGAGTTTTTAGAAGTTACTTCTGCACAGACTAGTTTGGAATTACGTCATTTAGCAAAAAGAATCCAATGTTTTGTCTTCAAAAGTGGTAACTATGGTTCATGTTTATATTCAGTTTTTACTGTAGCCTCTAAAAGCCTGATAAAAGCTTAAACATAAAAAAATAGTCTGTTATTGACAAAAAAACAAAAATGTTTTGGAGAAAACTGTATTTATACAATATTTTGAAAATAAACTTTCAGTCATTTACATGTTTGAACCAGGATGAAAAACATTTCAAAAGTATAATGAGGCATAAAAAAAATTCTCTGCACCAAAAAACATTTTTTTGAAAACATCAAATCAAATATTGAACAATAACAAGACATAAAAGCAAGATAACTGTAACAAACACAAAATATGCAACATGGTGATTGAAGTCTTTTTTTTATCTGATATTTTTTCGTGATATCAAACAATTTGTTGTTTTCAACTCCACACGCAGCATTTTTGTCCCAGGTTTGTGTGGCGGGGACGGAACCGTGGTGCTTGTGTAGTATAGAGCGAGTGCCCTTTGTGACTTTAGGGCATCGGCAAGGTGAAATGAAGAGGAGGATGAGGAGAGGAAATGATGGGGAAGGGCAGAGGAAAAGGAGATGACAGGAAATGGAGAGAAAAGTAAGAAGAGTGGACGAACAGGAGGAGGGTGAGGCGGAGGGGGTGTAGGGTAGAGAGAGCCCCCTCCGTCACATGGGGCTGGGCTATTGATTGAATTCTGACATTGATTAAGCATCCCCTGATTCACAGTGCCATGCACTTGTGCATGAGTGTGAGTAGGCTGTGTTGTATATATGTGTTTGTGTGTGTGTGAGTGTATGCGAATGCAAGGAGATTATACTTACTGTACATGCTGCAAGCTGACTGTAATGAAGGGATGAAGAGATAAGGAAGTGTTTATTTCCATCACTGTGTTGACTTGCATTCACATGCGGTTAACGTGTGTGTGTGTGTGCTCTTTTGAAACGTGTGTGCAAATGTACGTGCATGTGAACGCCTATAGATCTTTACCCCTAGGAGGCCTGACTTGCAATACCGCTTCATCCATCCTTGTGGGATAAAAAAGGGTCGCTCTTTCCTCTTTCACTTTTCTTTTTTTAACACCCCCCCCCCATCCCATCCCCTGGTCCTTCTCTCCCTCTGAGTCCTTTGTGTGCACTTCTTTCTTTTTTATTCATCATTAATCCTGCAGTCTGGGTCTGGGATGGCATAGCCTCTCCCTCCCTCTGCTGCCCTCTCTTTAGCACTCCCGTTCTTTATCTCTGTTATTGTTTGTGTATGTGCATGTGTGCGCGCTTGTGTGCGTGTGTGTGAAGGGCAAGGAATCGTCATCCTGTGCCCCACTCGCTCTGCCTCTCCATTCAGACCGCGCCGCCCCCTTTGCCAGGGATAATTTCCCCTCCCCAACCTTTCCTTCCTTCTCCTCTTTACCACCTCCTCCTGTCAGACATCTCTTTTCTTCATAGAAAATGCACTCAATCTTTGAATCACATTGCAGTTAACCTCTTCACATCCACCAGGTTATTCGCAAACCACCTTTTGGAGAAAGGTTAGGGTTAGGGTGGATTTTAGCCACACGCGTGCATATGTTCAGAAAGTAAAGCATTAGCCTTCAAATCGAGTTTCTTGCGTGCATTCGATCACTGGGAGGTGAGGTTGGATGGGATGAAACAGGTCAGGCACAGCACACACAAAACTGGCATGGAGATGTCTAGGTTCTCTCTTGTGCATAATTTATTATTGCTTCCCAAACTGGGGGTGTTCGGACATGCCGAGGGCGTGCATGAGGATTACTCAGGATATCCTTCCAAAAAAAAGAAAAAAAACAGGGGGAGTTATGGTCTCCCATTCAATAATAACTGTTGTTTCATACTCCAAATAAAATCTAATCACGGCACAACAATGCATCACATTAAAGTAAGCAAATCAAACTAGTTTGTTTATGGGAAGTAACAATTACAACCAAATGCACCAAGCTATATAAATAAGTCAAACAGTTTAAGCATTCAGATGTGCATTAAATGCTTTATGTAAAAAAAAAACTTTCTTTAAGAAGAATTTATTATACTTCCCACATCCTACATATTCATAAAGCATTTAGCCACTTAAAAACTCTATAGCTATTCCAAAAAAAAGACTACGCAAAAATGGGACTAAGACCTGACCTGTTCAGACGGAGGAAGGTGGAGTTAGGGCTGGCTTTATTGAATTTTCACTTGTATCGCATACGTAAAGGAAACTCTCATAAGAAAAGGTTGAATGCATATAAGGGTAGTTGATTTGGATTAACATCATGCGTAAACTACGATTGTTTAGCATGTTGCTAAAAAACAACCTAACCCCAACTCTACCCCTGAGTGGTCTGCTGTCGACGTGTTGGATGTGAAGAGGGTCAACAGGAATTAGCTTCCAGCCTGTCTGTGTGACCTGGCAGGAGTCGTTACACACATGTCCGCACGTTGGGTGCACACAAGCGGCGCTCTCTGCTCTCGTCTCCTAATTGGTCTTGAACGGCGGCTCTTGTAAACAAAAGTCAGTTCAGGGGCAAATAAGTAAAAAGTGTGTTCTTTCGTTTGTTATTGCACCTTCCTTCTTTTCCTTTTTTCTTTCTGCGTGGCCTCTGGTCAGTCAGAGGGGAGGAGGTGTGTGTGGGGGGGGAGGCGGGAGCCAACCTTTCTCTCACTCTCTTTCTCTGATGCCCGGTGTGTTGCGTGTATTGATCGCAGAGGCTCAGTAGCAGAAAATAATGGGGTGGTGAAAGCTTAGTAGACAGAGAGAGAGAGAGGGAAAGAGAAAAAGAGATCTGGAAACATGTGTGTACTCTGACACACACACACACAAACATACGAAATCCCATTTCTACTGCCTTCTTTTTGCCCTATGCCCCCATATGAATATTGGTTCTCCCCAAACTGCTATGTATGTGTGTGTGTTTGCATGTCCAGACTGCCTCATTTGCATGTGTTTGTGTGTGTGTGTATGTATGTGTGTGTCTGCGTCTTATCTATGTGAATAAATCCTTCCAAGCCCCATGCGCCTCAGGGTGATGTGATGCGGCCAGTGCCCGAGCAACCATACCCTAGCTAATTTACAACCAACCTAGTGTGTCCCCCTCCCCACCCACCGCCCCCAACCTCCACATACGCACACATAAACACACGCGGGCTTGATGGTACCGCGGTGAAACATGTCGTCTAGACGACATTGAACCCTGAGTCCACCCGGGGTAATTGTTTTATGCAAATGGGGAGAGCTAGAGCTGACATGATTGGGCCAGACTCGGTGTTGATTGAAGTGTGTGTGAGCGTGTATGTGTGTGGCATTTGTTATGGATGTGGCCACAATTGTGGTGTAATGCTGGTAGCCATTAGTATTATTGTTATTGTTGGAAATGTTCTATTATTCAGCAGGCCAGGGTGGGGCAATATACATAACATGCAGAAATATGGAGGTGCAAGGCAAATGGACACACACACCCACCCATGGACCCACACACACAAACATATCTCTGTAATATTCAACTTGTCATTGAACTGAATCATGAAGCCACAATCAGGCCACACATCACACCGTTAAAGCAAATATGAATCATGGCATCAGTGCAAAAATATTGATGCATACTGCAAAGTCACTTAATGCTTTTGTTAGAGTTTAGAGCGACACACACACACACTCATATACACACACACATATGCACACAGGGCCATGTGTTATCAAGGCAGCCATCAGAGGGGAGAGAGGGAGTGTGTGTTGTGGTCCAAGTCGTAAATTTAATTTCATGCTGGATTTGCGGAGCTCATCTGAATTGCATGCGAGCACAGCCTGATGGGCCTCAGTCTCAGCGCCGGAGAGTCACACACCAAGACGCAGATGCTGCCTTTGATGGTGTGCACAAGCGCGCGCAGACACACTCGAGTCACTGCTCAAGGTCAGGGCACCAACATGACCTCTGTGCATGACCGCAGGTACAGATGCTTTTCTGTTTATGTAAAACAATAACAGTAACGGGACAGAGAATTTTGGCACATGCACATATAAACTTTGCCTCCTATGCCTGGTAAACTGCTAAACTGCCTCCATGTAAAATGACAAAGAAATCCCCCTTTATTGGTAGTGTAGTTTGTCTAGTTGAAGCTAATCAGCTAATCTAGAGTGAAAAATAAAGATAACACATGAACACCCCCCCTCCTAAAAAAAAAAACAAAACATCAACTCATGGTTCAGCTGAGATTAGCTTTCTGCACTTCTAATTAGAAAACCACATATCGGATTTCTATTTAAGCTGCTTTAGCCTGCCCAGAGTCGCTATGAATGGAACCACATTGCATCCAAACAACTTTGCAAACCACCTCCAATCCAGCTCCTTTCTTTGTAGCTGACTTAGTGTCACATGTGTTGCTGTTGGTGCCCACTCTGTTCTGCGCTCCAAGCCAACAAAATCGAAATCACTGCAAATAGAAATATAAATCTGCTTTTGACTAGTGTTCCTGACTAAACTGTTGAATTCATGTTAATTATGAACTAGCTTTTTGTTTGTAAATACATCGAAAAGGCGATCAAAAAGCTTGATTAGCTGAATAACAGTTGTTCAAGATTGTAAAAGTAGCAAAAAAAGCATTTGGAGTGTGTAACCTGAAGTCTCAGAGTGAATGGAGCTCATAGTTAGGTACAAGGTACCTAAAAAGGTGTTGCTATACATTTTTGACAGAGAGTTTAAATTAACAAATATTTAGCCATCTATGCTAAATGACATTTAGCCATTTTTGAGCTGGGATAGGCTCCAGCCCCTCCATGATCCTGACAAGGATAAGCGGAAGAGAATGGATGGATGATGGATGGGTTTGAAATAAATATCAAGATTTTAATTGCAAAGAAAAACAAGCTAAAGACGGGAAACAGGGGAAGCAGCTAACCTGATAGCTTCTGTGGTGCAAGTTTAAAGTTTACTTCCTTAAACCATTGCCAGTACCTAAAGCATAGATGTACCATTGGATGTCGCCCATGGTTGGTGAAGTCCTGATGTAATGGTTCCTTGTCGTTACATCTTGGGTTTTTTTTTATATAGGAGGAGATTCACTCGATCTAAATCATAGATTTATTGATTGAAGGATTGCGACTTGTAAATACAAGACCGGCATGCACCCGAATGAATACCCTCTTTTTTTAATCTAACATGGACCATAATTTACAAAATGAATATCATGCTGCATCAAATAAGACCCAGAATTAGCAATTGAGCCCATAAACATGTCAGGAAAATGTTAATTGACTTCATGTATCAAGCGAGTTTTATGATTAGACTTCAAAATAACTTCAACCAGGGGATTTGCCCCCTGCTGGCTACTAAAAAGAAAGCAGTTTAGGGAGGTTTCTCACCGGTTTCCACTTTTGCAATGTCCCTCTGTCACACACACTCCATGCATTTTAACTTATAATAATAATATTTTACAGTGTTAACTTGCTATGTTCTAAAAACTTAACAAGCCACGGATTTTATAAATTTGTCTTCCCAAAGAGCATGTGAGAAATGCCACGTGTTCTTATGTTTTGTACGTTTCTTTATTGTGTCTGATTCCTATGTAGTACTTCAAAACTGCATTTAAAAATGTCCAACATGCTTACTTCACCTGTCTCCAGTCCTACACAGCTCAAACTCTAAACCTGTCATGACCATCGCCCAACATCCATTTAGATAAAACACTGCTTTCATTCCACCCATCCTTCCCTCTGCATCACTCCTGGATAATATGCTCCCTCCTTCTCTCTTTCCCATCTCTCGGCCTACCTTATTGAGGTCTCAAGCGGAACAAGCGACCCTACAGATCCAAGCAGACTACAGTTAAAAGAGAGAGGGAGAGCTCTGCAATTACCCTGTTACAAGGACTGGAGCAATTAAGGAAATGTACAGTTCAGCCAGGTTCAGAGTTTCAGATGCCCATCAAAGAGCCTCATAAAGCCATGAGTCATATTTAGTCTCTCAAAGCTCTTAAGACACACACACTCACACTTCTTGGCATTACAGGGATTGTTTAACTCTTCTCACACAATGAGGGGCTGCTTCTAGCTCAAATTTAACACCGCGGCCCTTTGTCTGTGACGTCATTCACATTCAAAAGTCTAACATCACGTTGAACGTTGAAAAAGGAAATCTTGACATTTTTCAGAAGTTTAAGAGTTTACTTTTCTCACTTACTTCTTCACTTTTACAATCTAAAAACCTGCTGAGGTCAGTGGCAATTGATTTTGTATAGCGTGAAGGACAAATGAAGAGTTCAGTGGTTAAAAAAAGCCTTCATTTTTTTCTTTTTAATTTAAAAACCCCCCATTCAAAACACATTGAATAAAATGAAAACTCAGACCTCTCGATATCTACATTCTTCCAATTCCTTTGCGTAGACACTCTCTTCAGAAATATTAACTAACTTTAGAAAGAAACTTTGAACAAGGATGGTATTTGTTTCACTCTTGTCTCTACAAAAAGCCATTTCCAAACAAACCAGATGAACATTTTAAACTCAAGGTATTTCCTGAAAGACTGTCTTTCTTTTATTCATTGACAGTATGAACATGCTTATTGTGGCCTTACAGAACAGAAAGAAGAAAAAAAAAACAAGATATTTGCTCCTTATGTTTTGCCAGTTGTACTAAATGATTTTCCAGTTCCTCTAGTTATCAACAAAACAGCCCGAGTGTCCCAGGAAAGTTAAAAGAGAACGTTTAGCATCAGAGAGACACAACTGTAACAAAAAAAGACAAAATTCAGACCCAATATATTCATTTTTCATTGAAATGTGTGTCACAGCATATGTGTTACATTTACCCCAACCAGTCTCTCTTTAACCTTAATCACACTTCTTTTATTTTCTTAATTAAGTCTTGATATGGACCTCAGCCTCTAGTGTGCTTTTGCACCAGTCATCACTGACCGAGTGCAGTTTTCAAATAAAAAAAATTGTTAATTTGTTTGAATTAATTTAAACAAAAAAACAGGCCTCTATTTGATCAAGACAGTGTCTAAATTACACCTAAATGTACTGGTGAAAGAATTTATTTGTAAAACCTTAAATTTTAGGAAATTTTTTCTAGAGTTTGTGAGTGGATTTAATTATAAATGTTTCTAAAAGTTAAGATTTCATTGCTTAGGCAGGATTTATGGTATGCTGAAAAAGAGTGGGAATCTGTGAACCACTGTTTATTGAATTCAGTGTTTCTCCAAAGTTTGAGGCTTTGAGATAAAAGAAAACACGATTCTACAAGCATCTGAGGAAAAATGTATTTCACAAACATCCTCATTGTGAATATGGCTACTCTCCCTGGGCGCTTTACCTTCCAAAAGCTCCTCCAGAAACAAAGACAAAAGCCAGACATACACAAACATACTCGCTCTTCTTCCCCTTCGCCTGGCCGGTCTCAACATCCCAGTGCTCTTTGAGACGACGTCCCTGCTATTCCACCGGGTCCCTCATTAAGGCCCAAACGCAGACTCTCGAGGGGAGATGGGGTACAGAGCAAGGGGGGCTACTGGGTAAACTTTGGAGAGGTCACCTCTTCGCTTCCTTCTCTCATCCCTCGTTCCAGCCCATCCTCAGGTAATGTCAGCGACGAGTGTAAACAAGCAGAAAGGTTAGCGCTGTTTTCACCCGACACTATCTTATCTCATTAGGGACAAGGGACAGCAAGCCAGAAATTACCAGCAGTGTCGTACTTTGTTGTTTAAGAAGACACTTCTGTGATGATCTCTCATGTCTGAAATGTGTTCAGCAATGTAAGAAGGTTAGCGTTAGAATGGTCACATGTAGCAGCAATAAACGTTTGTTTGGTGGAAAATGATTGCATTTCTATAATGTTGCTTCTTAAATGATAAACAGGTCAGGTCAACATGTATGGTCACAACCACGAATGCTGGTGATACAATCGTTCTTCTACAGATGGGTCAAATAATTTAGGGACTCAGTTGGTAGTTTTAAATCTTATTAAATACAACATGATGTTAATTTTGTAAATTATACTCTACATTAGTGTCTAGAAATACTGTACACAAGTATATACGTTGCAACTTAAAGTTGTTAGCCAGTTAGCATCCAAGGGCGATTTTTCAATGAGATCTGACCCTCAGTTATCACTGGTTTCAAAGCAACCAGTGTTCACTAATGACTTATTTTTTATTTTTCTTCCATCAGCATCTACATCCCGGTTTAGAATCAATTATTCCAGTAACATATGTGCCTGGAAATGCTGGTAAAAGGTTCTTGCTATGAGTCAACAGTATTACAGTAGGCAGGAAATGTAAATGGTAAAATGGTAAATGGACTGATTCTTATATAGCGCTTTTCTACTCTCCCAGAGTACTCAAAGCGCTCTATAATTCAAAACGATGTTAAAGCACCTTAAAATATTAAAAGAACAAATGTCTTGTTCTTCTCATGGTTGAAGACCATGAGACCATCTCTTGACCTTGGTGTGTGATGCGACAGTTTTTAAATATGTCAAATTATTATAGCTGAAAAGAAGATTGTAATAAAATTGACAAGGTTAATGGCTCATGCTCTACGTTGGTCCTGTGCAGAGCCTATGAACAACTTTGCAGACCAACAGCTAATCAGTTAGCTAGTCTTGTTGTCATCCAGCCATCGGAATGAGCAAAGTTATTACATACAAAAGCTGAAGTGAATGGGTGAATTGGTTCTGCCAGAGGTTTCTTCCTGTTTAAAGGGAGTTTTTCCTTCCCACTGTCACCAAAGTACGTGCTCATGAGGGAACAAATGATTGTTGTTGTGATTCGGCGCTGTATAATACAATTAAAATTGAATTGAAAAAGTATACATGGTGACCTGTCAGTGAATGCCATGCTGACATTTGACATCTGAGAGCTTCACTCATTTGTCTTTTACTTAAATTAGCTTTCCAGAGTGCCTTTCTAGATACATTTGAAGAAAAGACCGTATCACGTCCCCTGAATTGCATTACTAGGAACATGGTGAACTGTAAAATGTCAATCAGTATTCTTCATAAAGGCTTTCAGTGTATGGATCACACTTCCAACTGAAATTAAATTGATGACAGATATTAAATCTTTTGCAGTAAAGGTCGAAGGTTCATTAAAGGTAAATCAGATCTGTAGTAATTTTATTTAATTATAATATTACAATTGTTAATATTTTTGGAAATCGCACTATTTTTTTCTAATACATGTATATATTGTAATTAATTTTTTTAGTGTATTGTGGTTTTATGCAATTGAATGCTGAAAATCCTTCCAACAAATGACAAGGATTGAAAATTAGCCATAACTATAAACTCTGTGTGAAGCCCATCAGTTTCATCTTCTGTGTTGAAACTATGTTAAACTGAATTGTCTTTTTTCAGTGAATAAATAGAAACAGAAAAGCAATAAATCATAATACTGCATGGGTAGTACTTCTCTTTATTTGAGTAGTGTATTACAAAATGTCATTACTTAAGTGCAGCAAATACAGAGTTTGCTGAGGGACAGGCAGGTGATTTTTATCTCACTGTGGTTACCACTGCTTTGTCTGGAGACTTGGCTCTGTTCACTGCACTACACAAAACGGTCCAAAACTGGAATGACTGTGTGTATAACCTCTGCATACCAATAAACTAAAAGATCCTATTAAAACTACCCTCGTAGTAGTATTAAAACGTCCTCCTGGAGTCATCCTTCCTCTTCTTTATAGCATCCTTCTTCCCACAGTAAGATGCCACATAGAAGAGGTACCCCTTCCTGCTTGCCTGCCTGCTTGCTTGCTTGCCTGCCTATGTGTTTGCTGACTGGCTGTGGAAAGAGCCATTTAGCATGGTGAATGTCAAGGGCAGTGTGGGCTGTCCTTGTCATCACTCTGTGCAGCAGAAGGTCACAGAGAAGCTCTCCTCAAATGGCCAGACAAAGGGAAGTTCTGGGATGGAAAAAGCTGAACAGAAAAAGTCTAGTTATCAAGGTATTTCCATATAAATGTATAAAAATGCTTCCCTTTATGCTGCCCTCTGTCTGAGTTGCGTGCTCTACGTTTGCTGTCAAACAAAGTAACAATCGCTGAAGCAGACGGCTTTCAGCCATTTCAGACGTCACTGTCCCCCCCTGTGATCCATAACACAGAGCGATTTTAATGCAGCGAGTAATTACAATATGCCCCGGCCTGCTCCATCTTACTTCCTTGTGCAGAAATGCTCCTCTCCACACATATGTGACTGCGCGATGGACGCACTCACATATGCAAACAGAATGAAAGGTTGTACAGCAAAGCATAAACTAATTTAATTTATTAGTAAGTCCTAAAAGCTTGCACAATGCAAAGTGCAATTCATTTCTACCACACTGAAAAATAATGAGTTAGCAGATATTGATGTAAAGCAAGTGTTTTCCAGAGTGAAAACTGATTCACTCTGTTGTAAAAGTCTTTTACAACAGACTGCTGTAAAAATAAAAGCCCATATAAGGAAGCGATAGGCAGGCTTAATAAAGAGAGTCTAAATTGCTTGTATATGCCTCAAATAAAAAATTCTAAAGAAACAGCATCAGTAAAATAATACACTCAACTCCTAATCTTTTTCTGCTTCAAGCTTCAATCAGTGCCAAAAACTGCAGTGTGTCTAACGGCCACTTGAGGCTTACTCCACAAGGACATCAAATGTCACAGAGTGCCTAAAATGT
>VUQR01009601.1:969-16164 GCA_015108515.1 Hemichromis elongatus | reverse complement strand
TTGAAATACAATAAAAAGTTTTTGTACAAAGTATCGGTATCGGATCAGTATCGTCGATACCACCATGAATTTTACTTGGTATCGGATCGGAAAGGAAATCAGTGGTATCGCACATCACTAAATATTATGGTATGCTGTGTGGAAGAGCAGTTATCCTGTTTATGGACTTTCATTTTTGCTCTACTCTGCTTAACTTAGTTGGGGATCCCAAGGCAGCAAAGTTGAGAGAAAATGCATTAGTGAATGTACATTGTTCCATACTTCTGGAACTGCAGCTAGGCTTAATAAAGTCAGTGCTTCTCTATTAGTCAAGTTCTCTGTGTTTGTTGTTGTTTACAGAATATTTATATGGACTTGCATGAGTTTAGTCCTGGTGACAAATTCTTGGCGCTTTGTCCGCTTGTAAGTTTGTCTTCTTGGGCCAAGTTTTTGATCCTTATACAGTTGTCAAACGTGTTTAGACCAGAGTTATTAGATTTCTACTTGTGGTTATTGGAACCCAATGAAGCTTTCTTCAAGTTAATTTGCTAAAACTCTATTGTGATCAGTTTTCTGGTGAACCTTTTGCTTTTCTCCCAAAAAAACCTCGAAGGTTGTGAGACTTGTCTTGGTTGCTGGTAATGATAAATGTTTCTTAAGTGGCTACGCTGGTACTGTTTTTTAGCCAGACAAGAGACAAGAATACATTTCATTTTAGTCGTCCTAGACTTACTTGAAGCCTTTGATACCATTAAGAATACTCCTAATAAAAGATTTTAAAAATGGGTTGGTATCAATGGTTTTGTAGTCTTCATACTTATGTATACAGCTCATCTGTATCCCCCATATGTGGTGTCCCCCAGGGATCAATACTTGGACCAATTCTGTTTGCTTTAGATGTATTATGTAATCTACTTAAATATTCGATGGGGTTTCTCTGCCATTGCTATGCAGATGATACACAGCTGTACTTTTAAATTGCATTGCTCAGACTTGCATAGCCCATCTCTAATTGGTATAAAGAAAGCAGCAAGGCTGCTAACAAAAACTAGGCACCTTCATATATCACACCTATTTTTGTGTTGTTCCACTGGCTTTGAGTGGAATTCAGATTCAACTTTAAAACCCTGCTATTAACATATAAAACTCTGCATGGACCTCTGCTTATATAGCAGAGCTTCTGAGATCTTGTCACAAAAGCTGGCTTCTCAAATCCTATAACCAGGATTTCCTAATTGTCACATGCTCTCATTTAAAAACAGAGCTGATTGTGCTCTTGAGATTGTGGTGCTCGAGCGTTGAAAGAGTCCTTCTCAGCCTATCTGGTTGGCTGATTCTACTGCTACTGACAGCTACTGAAAACACACTTTTATACATTAGCTTTCCCCTTTAGTATGGGCCATACTTTAAACCTATTTACAAGTATGGACGTTTGTACGTTCAAATGAATGTCTGCATGTTTATGTGTCTGTATGTTTAAACATGTATACTTATCTTTAATGTACATATAATGATATTGATATTTATGCCTCAGAGACTGAGACCCATCTCCACAGCACTTTGTAACTGTTAGAGAATGTTACAAAGAACCTAGTAGCTTCTTTGCTAGTAGTTGATTCTCCTAGCAAAGACGAGTTTAGTCCCCATTGACCCAGCTACAGGCAGACCTCTATAGTGAGGAGACGCACTTGAAGATTTTCTTTTTCATCCTCTTCCCCTGCTTGTCAGTTTCAGACTGTGTGGTGCCTCAAAATCACAAGGACATCAAAAATATGAATGACCTTAACAATTCAGACACCAGTGGAGCTGAGTGTTTTTTTGCAGGTGTGATGGTAATGAACTTTGTATGCTCTTCATCCATCTTGCTGAAACACGCACATACATGCACACACACACCACATCCATTTCTCTTGATTGCTGCCCCCCTTTACTCCCTCACGGTGGCACCGAGCCATGGAAATGTCAGGGGTCAGGTTTACATTGACGCTAAAGCGCTGGTCACCCTGGGCCACCGTAAAGGTCAGCACCATGGTGACAGCTGGTTGATATCGTCGTAGGGAAGTTAGTCATGAGTCACCGCTCCAAATCCTCCATGTGACATTAACATCATTTTCTGATTTCTCGCTCTCTCTGTCTTGTTTTATTTTCAGATGCCATCTTGACAGATCTGCCCGGTGGAGGGTGTGATGGAAAGGTCAGTACTTATAGTTAACACAATCTTTTTTTCTTTTACTTGTTTGGTGAATAATGCAGTGTGAAAACAAATGCATATATTTGGATTAATAGCACCATATTACTTGTTCATAACTTAAATTATAGAAATACCAACTGAAATGTGAGAAAATCTTGATTTTATACAATGAAACATCAGTTGGTTCTAAATAAGCTAATGGCGGGTTTAACCATGTTTTGTCAGCCTACATATATGCATTGATTAGGAATAGTTACACCTAATGAACAGTGGCTAGACAGTTCTGCCAAGAGTGATGCAGTGTTTATGTCATATTGAATTTCCTGTAAATACAAGCTGCCATCTGGGCAAAAACGTTCACGTCACTCTGCTTGGGGTAATTACCAGCATGAAATGGGCTTTTATTTATAGGCCATTATGTCTTAGCCGTGAACCTGTTAAATCAAATGTATGATACTTAAAACACATGTTACTAATGCTGACAGAAGATCAACATTAATAAACTTTCAAAACAAATTTACTTAAATGAAATTTCTTGTTGTACCAAAAGAGTTTGACTCTTAACACCCTCCGGGTTACCAGTGATCCATTTAAGGGTTGGCTTTGGGTTTGTTTTAGCCACACGCTAAATTATAAGATGTTACATTTTAAATTAAGTCGAATACATTTTGGAATTATAGAGTTTCTATTGTGATAATGGCCGATAAAAGACCAAAGGTTGAGGCACACAATGATGTGTGCTGCTGGTAAAGTTTCTGGGCTGCCTTTCCTTATAACAGCCATCCCTGAAGATTCCCGCCATTTATAGCAATGCATTATCAGGGACTACAACATCTAGTCCTTTTACTGAATCAGAATTATGGCTTTTCCACTGGGTATTCCAAAGAAGAACACATTTTATAACAAAAGAGGGTTAACCAAACTCAAACCTGTAATCCTGAGCTCAGTCCTAAACCTTGGTGGGTCAACCTAGGATCCTGGTAGATGTTAAGAGGTTGATGCAAAATGAAAATGGCATTATTGTTAATCAATTTAACATACATCTCTTCCAAAAACCTACCTGATGGAATCACTGAACAACCCACTAAAAGAGAAGCTTTTACTTTTGAATCCATTCCAACATTTAATCAGCTCTTAATTTCTTCCTTGTAGTGCTTGACTTCCTGTTTTATCATTGCCTGATCAGTGTCATATTTATAGCTGTAACTCCCGATTAATCATTTACCATTGGTTTAAACATCAAAGCAGGTACGGGGGGAACTGCAGGGGCTAAACCTCGGCAAGAAACTGAGCTCAGCAAAATCTTTCTTTATTATTTTTCTACTTAGCTGCCACTTCTTTTCTCTGCTTCCTTTTGTTTCTTACACAAAATATCAAGTAAGAAAATCTATTAAACCACATTTTCAGTGCACAATAACAAAACACATAAAAGAAAGACACTCCAGGCTTCACTGTGATGCTCTTACTTTGGAAACGATGTGGAAAGCACTTTACATGCAACCCATACAGAGTTTATTTAAACAGCCTCTGTGTTCTTCCCAGTCGTCTCTCTGTTCTCTACCCTTTACTGATTCCCCAGACCTTGTGTTGCCCCCCTCACCCCCTTCTTGTACTGGCAGGATAAATGTATACACTCTCTGCACCACAGGGGTTCTAATCTATGTGCGTGTGCTGGGGAAAAGAAGGAAGTGTTAGACAGCGAACGTATGTAGCAACACCAGAGCAACAACCTCTCGTCAGTGTTGCACACTCTGACACACAAGGGTTAATGTGGCCACCAGCCGCGTGGCGTGGTTGGCTGGCTCACCTTCCATCTTGCCCAGCCAAGCTCCATGCTGGGCACGACACGCCCGCCTGACAGTATGCATCCGCCAGGCCATGACAGCTCGCATATGGAAATCTTCTGCCACCGGTGGAGAGGGAGAGCCAGGGAGGGCAGTGGGGCCAGTGAAGAGCTACGCTGAAAGAAACAAATACATGTCGTGCATCAGAGGATGGGATCCAAACTGTGGCAAAAATATTATTTCACAGCAGTGGGAGTGTGCAGCGAGCATTCAGGCTGCTGGAATGAGTGAAAACATGGATTACTTTTTTTAAAAAAAATTGTAGATCTATACACAAATAAAAAGAAGACACAGAAAAGAATTGTAATCAACATTCCTTTTTTAATTAGTAACAGACAACATTACTACAGTTACTAGTGGCACAACCATAGTCCAGGAGTGAGTAATTGTGTAGTTCAGTAGTGGGTGGGGGGTCTTAAGTCACAGTTTCTGATGGCCTGAGGGTAAAAGCTCCAGCTCATTCTTTCTGACTTGGCAGCCAGCAGACGGTGATATCTCCCTGATGGCAGGACACCGAACAGACTGTTGTTGGGGTGCGTGGAATCCCCAGGAACCCCCCTGGCTCTAGATCTGCATTGTTTGTAAATGTCCTGCTGATTGGGAAGCTTGGACTTGGCCCTCCTTTGGACATCCAGCTGGTGATACTCCCACAATATAGTGAATGTGTAGAAGTTCCTGAGCACCCTGAGTTTAAAGTCATTAATTGTCTGAAATGGTAAAAACGATGATGTGCTTTCTTAAACAGGGCGTTAAAGTGGCACAACCATCACAGCTTTGGATAACTATATAATTTGATAGTTTTACTACTCTTTACATTCTTATCCACCAATTTAGTTTGTCACTCTGACTTGAAAATTTGCACTTCCAACTTCAATGAATCAAAAAAATCTTGCTAATTGCATACTTATTTCGGCCTACATTAAATAGTAGCTCAACTGGTAATTAAAACAGGTCAAATGGTATTATGTCATAACATTTACCTGATTCTTTAACTTGTTAGTGTCCGCCAGGTCATGGATGAACCTCTTAGGAGTAGGGTTAGGTAAAAGTTTAGCCAACTGCTTAACAAACGTAGTTTCAGACACTGGATTCATGTTTGCCTTACAGTTTTCCTGTTATAATGTTTCCATGTGGGCATGCCAAATAGGTAAAAATTCTGAGCCTTTGAATGCATCCATTTGAAAAACAGTTCAATAAACCTAACACAGTCAAATGCAGAGAGAGAGAGAGACAGACATAAAGCTAGATAGAGAGGTGAGTGGCATGCAGTAGTGTGTGTGTAGTGAGCGTAGCCATCTGCAGTTCATCATCACTTCTCCAAGTCTCAATCTTGCTCTCATCTCTAGCATTTGGAGGCACTAAGGTTTCTGATGCCAGCAAAGGTCAGAGCTGGTGATTTATTGGTCCTCTTGCGGGAGGCCGTCTGTGGACCTGAGATACCTGCTGTGCCCCTGGATCAAAGCCAACATCGCTGACACCAGTGACACACTGCGAACAGAAGAAAAGCTTGCATTGGACATATTTCATATTGCTGTATATATACATATGTTCCAGCTGAATTAATTCAGCAATGGCAGATGACCTGACATCACTGTGAGTATAATAGTTAGATCACTTGACTTAGGCGACGTTCACACTGCAGGTCTTAATGCTCAATTCCGATTTTTTGATCAAATCCGATTTTTCTGTGTGCTTGTTCACACTACAAATAAAATGTGACAGTAAACCTCACCCTCAAAGTGGCCCACATGCGCAAAAGAAGACGTTACACACAACGCGCTCTGTTTATGGAAGTAAAAGTGGCGAACACAGGCTGGTTACAATGCGACCCTAAAAGTTTAGCTTGAACAGAATTGTCTCCCCGTGTGCTAATCAAGTCCAAAAGTTCAGTTTCTGTCCATTGACTCGCTCCGTCTCCAGTTTTCGCCGTCATGCTTTCTCGTTTGTCTTCTCCGGCGCTGATAATTGGCGTCTGTCTTGTGTCAGTGACGTAAAAGACGGATTTATGCGACACGACCGTTCAAACAGCAGTCGCTTTCTAAAACATCAGATATGTATCGGATTCAGTACCACATACGAAAGTGACCCAGATTGGATTTGAAAATATCGGATTTGTGCTGTTCACACTGTCATACCATGATCGGATTTGATGCGCTTTCGCCTGCAGTGTGAATGTAGCCTAAGTCATAGACTGTGAGAAAATCAACCAGTTTTGCACACAAAAAATTATTTTACTTTAAATATTTTAAATATCAGAAGTCAGCTGGATCATTCTTCAGCACATTGAAATTTAAAAGATTGAAAATGTGGTGCTGAAAGCTAATTTTAAACCAAACCTCTGAAAAGAGTGTACAGCACAAAAAAACATAAACCATTAGTCTTGCTTTTTTTTGTACAACCTGGCTGTAATTGATTACGTTAATCAATCTGGATAACATGTATGCACACAATGGTTCACACATTATAACACTTGTCCCAGTCTCACAAGTCTGGAGAGGATGTTAACAGTTGCAACCACAAAAACAGAATTATACAAAAATCTAAATCTGTTCAGGACGTCCATGTCACCACATTGACTGTTTCCCCAAAAATGTGTTCTGGCAAACATTTTCATGTGCTACTTTGATCATTTGAAATTGAAACAGTAAATGCAGCAGTCGATTTACCTGCCAGCATCTATCCAGTGTGTTGGCTCGCATTACTTTCTAATTTATTTTATTTTTATCTCTGGCATTGAAGCTGCCCATAAAAATGCCCTGTCCTTGTCATGGCACCACTGTAGCACACATCATCCACAGAAAACATAGCTGAGTTTACTTAATGAGGTGCAATGAGGTGCTCAGTAGGTCCTCAGGTCATTGTGATAGATGTATCATTAATGCCTTAAAATGAAAAAAAAAATACATCTGAACCTCTCAGCTTCAGCATCACCTCTGGGCTAAACTCTTGGTTGTCAATATAGTTTCTTTATAGCCTGTTTTGAAAAAGAAAATCAAAGGAATGTACTGTACTACTATTTAGGTTCTCTTTTTCAAATCAACCTAATGAGAAAATTATTTGTTTGATTTCAGTGGTAGACAGTGCTGTTTGGTGTGAACCACTAGATCTCAAAATTACTGCCTTTCCAAAGTCTGACAGGACTCCACTGCTAGGATTACAAAATAAAGAAAAAGTCCCCTCCTGGGAAAGCAACCGTTTCACCCTCTCGTTCTCTGACCTTAGCAAACACTGTTCTGGTTCATGTTGTATTTAACAAGGTCAACTCTTGGTGAAGACAACATGATATTTATTTACACTAGCTATTACAGTCCACATTAGAGTTAATAAAGATGACTAATTAGAGTGGGCCCACCTTGTGAATCATGTGTGGTTTCAGATTACGAACATGGCAAAGGATGAAAGGCTTAACTTGAGGCGTCACAATGAGACTTCAGTATCCAACAGGCGATGGCACCGAAGTTTTGTTTGTTCAAATACTAGTGTTTCAAAAAAAAAGTTTGTTTCTCATCTCCCAGCCCATTGGGTTATCTACAGGGTTTAGGTCAGCCGAGTTGGTTGACCAGTCAAGCACATGATCAGGAAACCATTTGGTCGTAATTTTGGCAGTTTGGGCAGATGGAACCTTGACGTGTACTTGATGCACTTTGCACACAGTGGACAAACTGGAAAATTCTAAGTACACTTTGAATACATTACATTCATACACCTTTCACATTTTGCTTTAGACTCTAGAACCTTTAATTCCAAATGAAATTTAAATTTTTCTTTCATCTGCAATTAAGACTTTGGACCACTGAGCAACACTCTACTTCTTTTTTTTCTTGGTTCCTTGTGACGTCTGTGGTTCAATAGTAGATTAATATTAAATGGTAAATAAATTATATAGCGCTTTTCTGCTCTGAGCCGTCAAAGCACTTTATACAACTTGCCTCATTCACCCATTAATACAAGCACATTTTTAAAACCACTTTTTATGTAAGTGCTCGAGAGAAGCTTTGGGTTAGTATCTTGTTCAAGGATATTTGGCATGCAGACTAGAGAAGACAAGGATTGAATCACCAACCTTTATATTAGTAGGTGACACGCACCACCCCTGAGTTACTGTGATGTATTGTTATTTTTTGTCACTACCTCCCCAAGTTGGTAGTGGGTCATTTGCATGCCTGCTGTTTTCTTTGGATGTCTTAGGCTCCCTCTCCACAATTGAACACTGATTCCCCATTTCCCATAGTCACCATGGTAGGCACATAAAGAGCCACATTACAAATGCATTAGTTGTAGTCCCTTACGCAAAGCTGCTGTGTACATAGTGGCTGTTGATGCACTGACATCAGCCTCAGTCCACTGCTTGGGAAGTTCTCCCAAGTTCTTGAATCATCTTTGCCTTACAATCCTGGTTATACCTTTTCCTTGTTTATCTTTTCCTATTCCTACTTCTCTTTCTGTCAACTTCCCATTAATATGCTTTGATACAGCATTCATTGGCACAGCCTTTTTTAGCAATGACACTACATCTAGATACATTACTACAGTCTATAATCAACAACAACAGGCCCAAACATTGTAACTGCTTTGGCATTAGTACTGTAAAGTCATGTTGATCTGATAGCAATTTATGGGCCACTTCTTAAAAGGCCTGTGTATAATAATGGAGAGAAAGCAGTGAAAATACTTTGAACAGTATACATAACCTTTCATTTCCACCTTCAAATATATAGTATACAAGACATTAAATTCAGTTCCTCTGTGGCTTTATTGGAATAATGCATAAGACAGACTCCACATGAATAAAATCCAGAAATTGTGCGCTTCCATGTGGTGCCACAGTTTAATCTTAACTGGCTGTTAAGTTTAAAGCATTTTTATTTTAAGCCTCCTGAAAATATAAATGATAAAAGGAAATTGAAGCCCGTGGCTAATTACTCTTTAATATTTAATTTGGAATAAGGAAATTATTAGGTTCTGGCCTTGTAATGCCAAAACCTCATCAAGAATGGACAGTACTTCACCAAGTCAAAACCAGAAATGCATGCAAGTGAATGAACTCTGAAGTCTTCCTACTTGGCCGATCAATAGTATTGATTAACCGTTAATGCCAGAGGGAAATCATTGATTGTCCAGCCTGACATGACAAGGTCTCTTTAAAACACTGTTGAATTGAACTTTTTAAGCAATTTAGGAATTCCAGTTGATGTGTGCGTATTGAGGATTTATTGTAAATGCAAAAGCAAAAAAAATCATTATTGTATATTCCTATTCACTGCTTTATACTCTTTGACTAATTTTGCAATCAAAAATCTCAAAACAGAAGCAACAAGAATGTGTGAGTGTTTCTTTTCAGCCCAACGAAGACAAATGAGTGTTTGTGTTGTTCTGTATTTATTTCAGCCTTGTCTTTGGGTTTGTCTCCAGGACATAATTGGTGGAAAATGAGAAACAAAAAAGCGTGAATTCCCATGAGGCCCCTACAGTTCGTTCAGTCTGGCCTCGGCACGCTTTGAGAGTAGATCTACAGCAACTCAATAGCGAAAGTGGATAAGTACTCGTGTATTGGTTACAGTTTTACATGCTGGCCTCATCAGACAACTATCATATTTATCATAAAAATCTATTTTAAAAATTACTTACTTTCAGACTAAGAAAGACTGAATGGAACACAGCATATAGCATGAAGATAATATTGATTAGCTTATGAGAATTAAAACCAGTAGACTGTGTATGCTCTTTTCTCCACAGAAACTCTCCCCAGGGAAGGACCTTTAGAGGAATTACGTTTCTACCTACGTTTCTACCAGAGGAGCCGAGGGCTACATGAGGACCAGAAATCTTTCACTCCCGTCAAAAGTGTTTGGGGTGAAACCACAAGAACTTTTGTGTTAGGACTAAAGTACAAAAAGTTATGGCTTTGACAGATAAGTTAAGGCCATAGAATGACTATAGATTCTCTAAGATGGCCATATATGGAAGATATTCTATACACGGACACTTTCTCCATGTCTGGAAAACATTTAATCTCACTTGGAGATGTATTTAAAATGGAATACCTGGGTATATTTTTATATCTATATTGCATCTTTCTAATGTTTGCTTTTTCTTTATGTCTATTAAAGTTTCACTTTTTTTTCAGTACACTAACTCTAAAGCCTTTAGCGTCAGTTCTGATATCCTCTTTTCTGGAGGTCTTCTACGATTAGATTTTCCTATGATGACCTTTGAGCTGTGAGACATAGAATTATAAGTGTTACTCAGGAAAAGATTCAGAGTTGGAGCCTATAGATGCCTTGATCTGAAGAAAAACCCTTGACAAAGTGTCAATTCAATAAAATACAGTGATTTCAAGGAGGGCAAATTGATGCATCTCTCAAGCTCCTCAATCATTATCTTTCAGAGATATTGAAGGTACAAATTCATGACATGAGTGGTCCTTGCCTTAAAGCTATTTAATGATAACGCACATTCTGCCTGAAGTGCAGTCATTTAGTTGATGGAATTTAAAAAAAAAAAAAAAGAAAAAAGAAGAGGAAAAAGTTGCAGTAAAAGAATCATTTTCTTCCCCACATCTTGGTCTTGTATTGTGGAACCAGTGGAAACCTTGACTGAATGATATAGCTGTGCCCTGACTAGCACACACAGCCTATCTCTGCATTTTCGCAGCACAGAGAGGCTACCTTCAGAAGCTTGTACAGTTCAACATCAACATTTATTCACAGGTGAAGAACACAAACACTGCTTTTGAGTAAGGAGTAATATGTGGAGTGAAACCACCAAGTCTTTGAATAGAAGAAAAAACAGCATTAAAAAAACAAGGGGGGTGGGGGGTATATACTGTACATGTAGATGTCAGTGGAGAAAAACAACCCTTGACCTTCATCAGGATAGCAATACTTGACAAGACCTCGGTCTGAACTCTTTTTAAAAAGCCTTTAAAGACACTGTTAGCACTGAGTAATTTCAGTCTGTTACTGTATGGTACAGCAACAGAAGAAACAGACAATGTGTGGCTTACTGGTTGGCTTTGTTTTCTAAATGGCAGAAAAATAAAAACCTGAAAGATCTGAATGACCAATTGGTCATTGGTCACTCATGTACTATAGCCACACATGATGGAGTCTGATCAAAACCGTGAATGGATAAAACTACAATTGAGTTTCAAGGACAGGCACACAGGAACTGTAAGCTGAGAATCAACACCAGCTTCAGTCAAAACACCATGAGTTATCAAACATGAGTTACACGTATCTGTACTTCCGTACAGGTATGTGGAAACTTGATCAGATTACCCCAGATCATCAGGCCCAGATCTTTAAACTGTTCTCAGAAACACATCTACAGCAAGTGTGCTGAAGGAGCTTTCAGTAATTGTGGTCTGGTCTACATTTAAAAACAGACTTTTATTTACACAGGCCTACACTCAATAAGTGTTTTTGGTTTTTTGTTTGCTTTCTTTTCTTTTGTTCTGTCTTCTTTTGAATTGTTTTATTAGATTTTGTGCTTTCACTGTCTTTCGCATTGAAACATTTATGTGTTAAATATGTTGAGAATGTGCTAAATAAATAAAATTGCCATTGTCATCTGCCGATAATGAAATTCTGTATTTTGCTTGTTCTTTATTAAATTTGTACAGTTTATATGTGTTATACAATAGGACAGGTAATTTACTTAGAGTAGTGCATTTGAATTTAAAACAAAAAGCCTGCAACAAACAGAAGAAAAAAAAAGAGAAATATTCCTCTGTATTTGTATTCATTTGAGGCAACAATAACAACAATATGAAATAATCAAATGACCCCAATATTTTTATTTTTTTTTTTAAACAGACCAAACAAGACCAGTTATTTTACTCAAGCACTTTATGAAACATGCTTCATTCACCATTTTCTACACTTGAGTGCTTTGTACTTAACATTCAGACTAACTTGGAGTTAGTTTCGTTCCCAAGTATATTCAGCAGACAGAGTGGAGCAGCAAGGCATTGGACCTACTGATTGGTAGATGCCTGCAGTACCTCATGAGCTACCAAGTAAGGCCTTTGGGCGCGTTTAAAACGTATCAGCCATAAATCTTCTTAAATGCATGTTAGTGTATCAGGATCTGCCACAGCAGTAGAATCCCTTTGTTCTGTCAGTGTGTTTCGTTCCTTCGGAGCCACGTGGTTGAGAGAGACAGCATGGTCAGTCATGTTTTTATGCTGGCAGGTTGACTTTAAAATTGCTTCAAATTGCAATTAACTTCCGCCAAAATCTTTTAAGAGATATTGGTTTACCGTTCAATAGAGTGCAGTCTTACAGACAAGCCGGCAGTATGAGATCAAGGTCAACAACGAACAGGGTAAAATGCAAATGTGTTTACGGTGCTGGGGTCTTTGTATATCTGTACCAGCATGACACAAAGATCAGTATCCCTGTATGTTGACTGTAGGACATTTCTTTGTGTGGGTCCCTCCTCTCTGTCATTTGATAGTCAGGAGAGTCAGGCTTTAATTTCATGAAAGAGAATTCATTCTTACTTTCAGGATTCAGGCTTGTTTTAGCCTCATGATAAATATGCAGATATGAAAGGACAAGATCTTACATTTCAAATAAAGTCTCCTACATTTTGCCATTGCAGGCTTTTGGCTTAAACAGTTCAAGTGTTTCAAAGCAGACAAAAACAAATCTAAACAAGAGGTGGACATAGCCCTGACCCTAGATGAATCGCCAATGACCAAATGGACAATAAGGCGACTAAATAACAACATATGCAGAGAATCTGAACGCTAAGCTGACAGTATTCAGAACTATTCCAAGCAAATCCATATATCCATAGTGGAAGTGCTCTTTACAAACGATATAGGGAAAAATGTGTGATTCCACTGCCAATCCAGCTTCCCATCCCCCAAATTAGAGATGCTCTTATTTGACTGTAAAATACTTTTAGGTTTAAAGGTGGCTCACAACCTTACTCTAAACATTAATCGAATAGGGGGCTTTCAAATCTGGCATTTTACCGTGGGAAAAGACATACTACTTTGCTGTCATGTGAATGAATGGGAGAGGCATTTAGTGAAAAAGAGGTGGCCTTTTCCCTTTGCCGTGTAATTCTGAGGCACGGAAGAGGGGGGGGTTTGGAGGGGGATTGTAGCTTTATCAAACTCTCTGAATGGCTAAATGCAATAGTTGAACACTCTGAAAGTGCTCATCATGGCAGTGTGACAGGAAGGGAAAAAGGCGACAAGAATGCAGGAAACAAGGTAAAGATGAAATACATCCTGAGAAGGAACAAGATGACCATATTAAATTCAGGATAATGAAGAGAGGAGAAAAAAAATCTTTTCTGTTCTTGTTTGTCACTCCTCCCTCCATTCGACAGATGTCTGTGTGGTTGTTAACATCCCCTCCTCTCCTTTGCCTGATGGGGTGAAAGGGATCCGCTGCTCCCCGGGACAGAGGAGACCTCATTTTTATATGTGAACGGCTGTGAACATCGCTGAATGACACACTACAAAGGTTGGATGTGCTGCTGCCCTTTCTCTCTTAAATGGTACGTTGGCATTTAGCTTCACACGTGTCAGCGGAACACACACCTCTCAAGTATTTGCACCCAAAATGTGTGGACGTGTGTGTGTGCGGCCACATCAACACAGAGGATTTTTATCAGTTCCCAGAAACAGGAAATAAGAAAGCGAAAGTGTAGGAGAGAGAGAGAGCGAGAGAGAGAGAGAGAGGATGATAAGACAGAGAAGAGCAAGAGAGCAGATTCATATGCACATTACATTTCACAGAAAAGACAATTTACATTTTGAGTCTGTATTATGTTAATTTTGAGTGGCCTCTCCAGATAATTCTATTACACAGATAGCTCTCCCATGTCGTCGAGGGCAGAAACATCATTTTACCTCCGGAACACACACCTGCTGACGAGCGCCTCAACACGATGGAAAACAAGGGCCCAAAGGCAGGTGGGTGTGCAACTGAGCTGTGTTTGTGCATGTGTGGGAAAAAGGGATGTGTATTCACCAAGGTCCGGAAAGAGCAACTTATCTAAACGACTTGCGATCCATTGAAATGCTTTATCACCTTCTGCTTCAGTACAGAACGCGCTGCCACTGAGCGCACTCCACAGTATTACAGGTTATAGGAAACCGTATCGCCGCTGCAGTCCCGCAACCGACCAAACCGCTGTCATTCCCCATCATGCCTCTGCTGGCTCAGGTCTGTGGACGGGGAGCATGCTGCCATAGATGGCAGTTTCTTTCAACATCATATGAGCTCATCACTGATCCAGTATCAGTGTGTTTGGATTTAAATGTGTTGCCTGGTTATTTCCTAAAGTACACGGCGTATCAAAAAGAATAATCCAGTTTCGAAAAGAGCTAAATGTCCTTTAAAGTAGTGGACAAAAGGAGTAATTAGAGCTGTTTTCATGTATATGGACACCAAAATGTACTCACTCTCACTGAAATTATTTATTCAGTTATTCTATCTGTAAGGTTTTTTATCCACAAATCTACTTGCTGGGTACTTTGCGACACACAACTAAGCAATAAATTTATCTCCAATAAATCTTTCATTCTGTGGATGAACTCCAGCTCCATCCTCTTGGACTGCAGTCCCAAAGGTCGTCATTGGCAACCACAGTGTTAAAAAAACCACAGGAAGACGCAGTGATAGATGAGTGTGAACGAAAGTCTGAGTGTTTTCATGAAGCGGTTTTTCTGTAATTTAATACATTTCACATTGTTGCATTTGATTTTGGAAATACCGTCTAATTTGTGTTCTTTTCACAGTTTCTTGCTTTTAAAATAAAACTGGAGATACATTTTTCTCACATATAACTGTCAGACGACCCGACAATTTCACCGTGTCCTACTGAAAATAAAGTCCAAGCCCTTTGTGTTTCTCTGTGGCCTGTCAGAGGCCACTTTCTCTGGCCCCTCTATCTCTCTGAGCAAGTAGGGATCATTAATGAAGTGGCCTTCTCATGGATATTGACTAGCCTGTCAGCTGCCCTGCCACACTCACTAATAGGAGTCATTGGTCTTGGCTTAAGACCTGACAGAGGAGAGGCTGAGAACGCCGAAAATGAGTGAGCATGTTCTCTCACTTCAAGGTGGGTTCCAGCTTTAGCAGCACCCCCCCCCCCCCCCCCCCCCCCCCCCCCCCCACCACAACCCCACCCCCCCCCCCCAACAACCCCCCCCAA